>JAFEMH010008136.1:0-61847 GCA_022495995.1 Adenophora triphylla var. japonica | reverse complement strand
TAAAAGGGTAGAATAGTAATAATTTGGAAGTGAATAACAATTCTTTTTAATAAATGTCTTAATACATTATAAGAGTTAGAAGTGTATTTGGTGGGGATTTTCTAAGTCCGAAGTCCTTTTCGATTAAAAAAAAAAGTATTTGACGGTGAGCCTCCAGATGTGTGGGCCTTAATGTAATGGGCTATGGGCTCATATTCTTGATATGGACTGGGCTTGCCAGCATTTTGCTTAATCTACATTTCTTGCGCCTAGTTTCCGGTTGCTTGGGCCGTAAAACATTTTCCTGGAAAATGATTTTTCTCGCAAATGCTTTTTCGAAAAATGAAAATATTTTCCTAAAATGAGATAAACACGTTTAGCCGTAAAACATTTTTTCCTCAATTTTCCTAAAGCGAAACAAACACCTAAAAAACGCGAAAAACGCTTTTACGAACAAACTTAGAGCCTTAATCTTCTATATGCAAGCTCACAGTGGTCAGGTGTAGATTGCAGAGTTGTTTTGTTTAGCACATAGTACAACTTGTTGATAGCATCATTAAAAAAACTTTCTTCTGTCTTGTTCGAAATAGTATTACAGTAACATTGATCATAATGTTAACCAAGTAATTTTAAAAAAGGGAAAAATTATTGGGCGGATTCTTCGATCCTAAGTCAAACGACCAAATTAAGCATATTTAATTTTGAAATTTAACTAACTAATCCTGGTTTCCCATAATCAAAATTTCACCTAGTCCTTCCTACCAAAAATTATAAAACTAACCCCCCTCTCTTCTCTCTTCTTTCACTTTCTCTCTCTACCAACCCTTCCCCTTCCCTTCCCCTTCCCCTTCTCGGCGACCCTTCCCTCCCCTCCTGGCTCCTGGCGACTCTCTCCTTTCCTGGCGACCATCTTCCTCTCCGCGCGGCGACCACCCCTTCCCCTACCTCCTCCTCTTTCACCAAAATCTACCTTCTCTCTTCTAGACCAACGTTCATTCAAATTAGAGGTGGGCCATACCTAAGAGTAACCGCCGGTTAACTATAACCGCCGGTTAAAAAATTTCGTTAAGTCCTAATCAGTAACCTCCAACCGTTAACCGTGTACTCAACGGTTACGTTATATGGTTAATCTAAGTTATACACGATTACACTATATACACTCTACATAATTCGGTTAAAAAATGTGCCTTTTTTCACTTTGGTCTATTTTTTAATTTTTTTGTGAAAATGGGTATTACTCGCATTACCTCGTTTATTTTATTTTTATTTTTTTCTACATTCTAAATGACATTTAAAGTGTTTTTCATCTTTATGACTTTCCTCAAAATCCAAATGGAAATTGAGTTACAAATATGTGCCATTATTTAGTGGTTTTAAGAAATGTGTCCCGATCTTGTGAAAATGGTATACCTGGGCTACCTCGTTTATTTTTTTTTAATTTTTCTACATTCTAAAATGACATTTAAAGTGTTTTTCATCTTTTATGACTTTCCTCAAAATTCAAATGGAAATTGAGTTACAAATATGTGCCATTATTTAGGGTTTTAAGGAATGTGTCCCCATCTTGTGAAAATGGTATACCTAGCTTACCTCCTGCTTATTTTTTTTAATTTTTTCTACATTCTAAATGACATTTAAAGTGTTTTTCATATCTCATGACTTTCCTCAAAAATCCAAATGGAAATTGAGTTACAAATATGTGCCATTATTTAGTGATTTTTGTAGTGGTTTTGGCGTGTCCCGATCTTGTGAAAATGGTATACGTCTTCACCTCTGTTTATTTTTTTTTTTAATTTTTTTCTACATAATGGAACATATTTGTAATTCAGGCTAGCCTATCCCGGTTTTAAATATGTGCCATTATTCGGGGGGATTAATTCAAATTTCAAAACAACTAGTTATTAGTAATGAGGCGGTTATAACCGCCTATACTTAACTATCCGCTATAACCGCCGGTTGCCGGTTTTTTGAAAACCTTAATCCTTTAACTTTCTAACCGTGTAACCGCCGGTTTCGGTTACAAAGCACACCGTTACGGTTAAGCGCTGGGCTGACTACATATAGCCTTACTTTGCTATTAACCTCCTAAGAAGCTCTGCTCCTAAGAATTTTGGACACGTCTAATCTCAAATGCCATCGACGCATCGAAAACAAATCCTTTGTTGCAAATTCGACAATTTGTTTTTCAATTTCCGACGTTGTACCCCGACTTCTGACTTGAGCCGGATCCGACAGTACGGCAGGTGAGAGATCCACGGCGGTGTTGATGAAACTTGATGAATTTTCGGCAACTTGTAGTCAAAGATTTGATGTCTTCTATCTTGTTTCCTAAATGTATGTTTTAAGAATTTTGTTTTTTGAAGCTCAAAGATCTGGACCATTGCCTCGTAACCAACGTGTACAATGGCGAGCCAACTCCGGCCTAAATGATGGGTCTGATTATGGGGTAAACTCCAATATTGGTCTTTGTTTTATTTATTTTTTTCCCAAGGAAATGTTACTTCACTTGTTCATTTTCCATCCCTCCATTTTTCAACTCTAACAAACATACCGATTTAGAATCCCAGCTCCTAATCCCTTGCTGCTACGTGCAACTAAAGATAGACGGTGGCGGAGCCAGAATATTCTTGAAAGGGAGCAGGGGCAAAATCATTTTCACTAAAAGAATGGGTCAAAAAATGTACTTTTTTTTTTTTTTTACATAATTTTTGGGGCAAAAACTAAATTCATTGCACAAACAAAAATGTATTTTTCCTAAAATGGACTTTTGTTGGACAAACAAAATGCGACAAATATGCCAATAAAAAATTAAAAACAACTGCTTAACTTAACAACAATTATGCGAATTTAACAAATATATCAAATAATCTAATAAAATAGCAAAAATAAAGAGGTCATAAAAGACTAAAAATATATATGAACTTAATTAAAAACAATCGTGAACTTAACAAATGAGAAAATATGGATTTAAAAAAACAAGTGGTCATCCTATTTTATTTCGGGCAAATGAGAAAATATGGGATTTAAAACAACTCATAACTTAAGTAAAAAAAAACAATTGCGTAACATAACAACATACTGTCAAATAATCTCATAAAAATTGAAAAAATAAGAGGCCATAAAGGACTAAAACAATTGTAGAACTTAACAAAAAAATAACAAAGTGGAACTTAAGTAAAAACAACCTGTGAACATAACAAATATGCCAAATAATCTCATATAAATTGCAAAAACAGTAGTGCCATAGGGAAGGACTAAAATATTCGTGAACTTAACAAAAAACAATAGTAACTTAAGTAAAAATAATCGTGAATATAACAAATGTCAACTAATCTCATAAAATTGCAAAAATAGAGGCCATAAAGGTCTAAAACAACTAACTTAACAAAAACAATCACAACATAATAAATAGTCAAATAATCTCATAAAATTACAAAAAAAAATAGAGGCCATAAAGGACTAAAACAACTATGAACTTAACAAAACAAATATCAACTTAACAAATAGGTCAAGTAATCTCATAAAATTGCAAAATAAAGGTTATAAAAGACTAAAAATAATCGTGAACTTAACTAAAACAATCAGCTAACTTAACTAAAAATATGTAAATTAAGTAAATAATAGTCATTTTCATGCAAAAATTATGAATTTAGCTAAAACAACTCATAACTTCTTTTAATTGTTATTGGAACAAATGTAAAAAATAATCGCAACTTATTAAAAACAACCGTGAACTTCAGTAACAAATGCGAACTTCTCAAATTTGCTCCAAATTATATGTTGATGCTACTAGTTTGATTTGTATTGATCATACGAAAACAACGGTTTCGCATTTTTTTTTTGAGTTCTAGATCTTAAGATATTTCATTTTAAAGTTTCGAGATGAAAAAAAACGAAAAGTAGGAGGAAAGGGTCACGACACTGTCCCTTTTATGTCACATGGGGTGCCTTTATCAAAATGAGCGTCATTATAAAGCGTGAACTCGATGGAATTTCTTCAAAACGTATGTCCTTGATGATTATTTTCATTAGGATGAGGGACTATTTGATAATTGCTTCCTTTAAAAATAATAATGAAAATTTAAAAATCGTTATTAAAAGTATTATTAATCAATGATACGATAACAAGAAAAGATAGAAAATTGTTATCAAAAATATTATTAAAATTTTCGATAACCTTGATTACACTTTAACCAAGTAATAGGTACCTAAAACCATAGAAAGATGTATGGGCCTAACTAAGGCTACTATTTACTAAATCCTCTGAGAAAAGAAGATGAGGAATTCTGAGTGTCGCCTCCGCCACGTCCTCCATCAAAATCTTGAATCCAAGAAAATGCAAAATGATAAGTTGCGTGCCGAAGCCCACAATAACGACACATATTTGGTGCAATGAGCAAAAGTCTCCACCGACACCTACCAGATCAAACGAGAAAAGTATTAGGAACCGAGTTCTAAAAGAGAAGAGCATCGAAAGGGATTTTTTAAAAAAAAATATTCCTTTTTAAATTAATATTTACCTAAATGACTCAAGGGAAAATTTATGTACCAAAATGACCACTTTGAGAGAAATCGGCATTGGTAGTACCATTTTGGCTTGAAGTCGGCACTACTAATGCCGTTTTTGGTCACCAAAAGTCACCCATTGGAGGATTAATTGGGAGGATTAATGGGGAGGATTAATTGCATTATTTAGAAATTTTTAATTAATTATAAGTAAAGTCGACATTGATAATACCGACTTCAATTAGGGTTACAGGAAGTCGGCATTACCAATGCCGTCGAAAAGTAGGTAAAAGCGGCATCGTATTGCCGTTTCTTCTTTATTGCCCTGTGCGTACTCGACCGACGCCCCTTCCCTTCATCCCCTTCATTCCTATCTTCTCTCATCTTCACTCTATCTCTCAATCTCTCAATCCGCCATTGCACAACCAACCAACCAAGATCTCATCAAGCCAACCAAGATTTAATCAAAATCCTAAAAACGTTATTCATACTCACGTTTTTAAAATATAAGGTTAGTATTTGTTGATTTTTATTTCTATAATTTGTGTTTTAATTATATTTATTTCTATAATTTGTGTTAATTTTTGTTGAAGTTTCCTTAATACATGTTAGGTTATTTATTAAGATTTAATGAAACTTGATTTTTAATTTATTCGAATTTTGTTAGAAATTTAATCGAAAATGTTAAGTTTCGTCGAAACTTAACCGTATTGTCGAAATTTAACGAGTTTTTCGTTGTTCAGCTTAAATATTTAACGAGAATGGGCTTTTTACCGAATTATAGTTTAATAATTAATGCTTGTGTCTTTTGTCAAAAAATGCCATCTTCTCGTCAAAAACTTAACTAAACCGTCGTAAAATTATCCTTTTCGCTAAATATTTAACTAAGCACCTTTTTTCACCGAATTTTAGTTTAATAGTTTTGTTGTTTGTTTCAGATGGACCAAACCCAAGCATTTGTTGATCCAGGGCCGTTAGACCCCTCCGTATTAAGATTACAAGATAAACACCGTTCAAATTATATTCGGGCTAGACAGAAGTTGAGACTATTAGATTTAGGCGCGGTCCTAACTTCCTAGAAACTTGGATGTTAGGATACGTAGAAAACTTTTAGACGTAGGATTCTACGGTGTTTATAAACTAGGTCATTTCAAATATGACTCGGCATTTGATAGAGGCTTTAGTTGAGAGACGGCGTCCAGACGCACACATTCCATTTGCCGGTTGGGAGATTTACCATCACCCTTCGTGATGTTGGCATATTATGTGGCCTTCCTATAGACGGGGATGCTGTGATTAGTTCCCGAGCCAATATGCATAAGTTGGAATGGTGTCACTTATGCCACGAGTTATTAGGGATTCAACCACTAATCGACTCAAGGGTGGTAGATTGTCTATTAAGTGGATTATAGACCAACCGACTCAGCTGGGAGGAGCTTCCCGCAAATGCGCATGCCGAATTGATTAATCAAGCATACTCGGCCTATATTTTGATATCCTTAGTGGTCATTATTGATGCCGACACGAGTAATATCTTCGTGAAACCGATGTACCTCCCACCGCTTAGGAACGTTGACGCGATTGGGAACTACCGTCAGTAGTGCTACGTTAGCCTTTTTATATCGGGACTTGTGTGTAGCGACAAAGCCCGATGCGAAATGTTGGCCGCATTCTTAACAATTGTGCAGTATGTCAATTATATTTGCTTATATTATTCTATCAAGAAAATATGTTTCAGTACGTGACACTAAATATTTTTCTTTATGTTTTTTTTAGCTTTGGGCTTGGGAACGGTTGTTGTGTCTACGACCCGTAAGGACACGTGGAGATGTCATTCTTCAGATGCATTACGCCATATGGTCAGAGGTATTTTAAAAATAAATTCATTTTAAAATCACATAATATTTTATGTACTTGATTTTGATTATTACACACTAATTTGTATGTCAAATTTCTCCATATGTAGGTGGCAAGGTCCCTTATCATATACGCATCTTATTGTCCACAACTTGCGTGGATATCGAGATCGCCTAGCGTATTTGACTCGAGGATCAAAGCCGAGTGGCACTGCATTTAAGTGTCTGTGGTCCAAAGATATTGCTTCCAGTGGACAACCTATATGGAGAGCGAAGGTGCCCCTCATTTGCTTTGATAGGCTGAGCGGCACCTTCCCGATCGAGTAATGAGGCGCTTCGGGATGTTACAGTGGTATCCCCGACCCACATGACACGAGTGAGTACTGCACGGACTTGACCGACGAGGTCGAATGTGGTTAATTGGCTCAATTTCCACATATCTTACATAGGAATGTGGAATCAACTGCTAATTTGGTGCGGATGGGCAATATGGTATCGAGGATGTAGATTTAGCACATCCCTATATGTTATGGTACTCTAGAATCACACGGTTATTGATCCGTAATCCAAATGATGTAGAGGACGAGGGGTACAGGCGCATGCTAGTCGTTATGAGGGCTCGTAAGTTAAATAGTACATATTTACTTTAGTTCATTTTTATTTTTTTACCATTTTATCTTATCGTTATTATTTATTCCTTCTTTATTATTTTCAACAGTATTCAAAACCTTCGCCGCGCGTACATATCCAACGAGAATGCCATACTTGAGGCCGAGGGATACGGCTTATGCTCACAACACCTATATGTTACCCGTGGTGTCATCGACAATCGTTATCGTCTATTAGACAACGAGACGACCGGATGCCCTCCAAACTCCCCCACCACCAAGCAGATCGTGTCAGTAGGGGTGCCACAGTAGACGAAACCGGGTTCGTAGACGTGCTCAACATGTGCAGTGATGATCCAGAGGTAATATGTTTATTTTTTTTCGTGGATCCGTTAAATATTTAACGAGAAGGGTCTTTTTTACTGAATTATAATTTATCATGTGCAGGATGATCCAGAGGTACATTTTGGGGAGGGAGCGAATGAGGGGGACAATGGCGAGGAAGGGAATGAGGAGGAAGGGAATGAGGAGGAACGGAATGAGGAGGACGCGAGTGAGGAGGCAATGAATGACGCTTTCTCCTGTGCAGAAACTATGGATTCTCTCGACACACGATGGATTATACTCCAACTCCCTCCAAATTTAGGTTTTGCATCATATCCTTCGGGGAGCGGGATGGAAGTCGAAGAAGAAGCGCTGACTATGCTCCAACTCCACCTCTAGGGACGGGTTTCACATCGTATGGTTCTGAGAGTCGGAGTGTAAGGCGAAGCCTTCAAATGGATTATACTCCAATGCTACCTCCAATGTCGCTTCCTGAGGCTACACCTGGGTCACATGCACTTACCAGTACCATCATCATCTCGTCAAGCTAGCACATCACGAGTAGGTCGTGGTATTATCTCGCCTTCTACCTAGGAGAAGTGATAGGCCACGTAATCCTCCTAACAATTACACCCCGCATGCATATCCTCGACGGATTTCCTATTCGACCTGGATGTGGTCAATAAATATTTTCTTATTTTTTCGAATTAATTGGTAAGTTATTATGACTCTCTTCAATTTCTTGCTCATGCCATGTTAAATTGACTCTTGTTGTTGTTTTAATGGTTGTTTGGAAATTTAGAACCATTTTAGTTAAGTTGGAATGGTCATGTTAGGTTATAAAATGATTGGTACCAGTTTGGTATGAGTTAGAGTAAATTTGTCACATCAGTCCAAAAAATAATTATTTATCATAACTTTCAAAAACGGCACTACCAATACCGTTTTTGTAAGAACCGTCCAAAAACGGCACTAAGAATCTCGTTTTTGTCAACTTTCAAAAACGGGACTACGAATACCGTTTTTGGAATAAATTTTTTCAGAATACTTACCCTTTAAAAGGCTCGGTGACCTCAAAAATGAATTCATTCATTTCTCAATCTCTCATCCATCTCTCTCAACCCAAGACTTAAAACTCGTCAAAATGGATCCTGAGCAACCCCGCCGGTATCTTGGACGACAACCTCTTCCCCGGTAATCCCGGCCAAACCTCCAATCGTCAATCTAATCTCTCCTAACTTTTACGAGAGTTTGAATCTCCACCGCCTCAAATCGAACGAGAGAGAGAATCTCCACCGCCTCATATAATACCCGGTCCCGCCGCGGTGAAGCACAAAGCCGCCATGCGTCGGCATCGCACCGGAAAAGCGCATGCCTTCAAGGACCCCCGCTCGCCGACCCAAGAGGCCATACGTAAAAAACTTGAAGAGCCGGTGGAAGATGATGATTTTCGTGGCAAAGCTTGGCTATCTCGCAATGGACTATCTCACCGCAGAGGGTACTTATTATCCCTCGAGAATGATCAAGGAGAATTGCCAAAAATATGAGAGGGTGGAACAGGTATATTATTTTATTTTAATTATAGTTAAGGTTGAAATTTATAAATAATTGATCATTATATTTTTGTTCTATTAGGTTGTTGTGGTTGTGAAGGAGTTTACACGAAGTGGTCATGGTTCTGTGCATTTGGTTTTGAAGGATCCTACTGATACCATTGATGCTTACATTGCTGACAAAGTGATGAGGGATAGTGAGGGCGGAAGTCACATAGGTGTTGGTGCTGTTCTTATACTCACTCAGGTATGAAATATTTTCCTTAACATTACACTCCCTCCCTAAGGTTATATTCCTTAACATTTTGTTCTAAATGTTTTGTTTTGTTGATCTATTAGGCTGTTGTTTGGGCCCCCTCGCGCTAAAAAAAAATACTTAACATTGTTACTTCCAATGTTTTTAAGGTGTTTCCCAAGGATTGTTAATTTCGTTATTGGACATGTAATATTTGACAATATTTATTTTTTGTGATTTTATGTAAGATTTCCTATGTGGCTGGATGTGGCCACTAACTTGACAATATTTATTTTTTGTGATTTTATGTAAGATTTCCTATGTGGCCGGGATGTGGCCACTAACTTTATTTATTTATGTAATATTTTCCTACGTGACCTGATGTGGTCACCGGATTTATTTATTTATGTAATATTTTCCTATAAGACCTGCTGTGGTCATCGGATTTATTTATTTATGTAATATTTTCCTATGTGACCGGGATGTGGTCACCGAATTTATTTATTTATGTTTATGTAATATTTTCCTATGTGACCGGGATGTGGTCACCGGATTTAGTAATTTTTATCGAGTAAAACGAATATTATGTCATCATTTTTTCAAACACTTAATAAAATAACATTCACAAATAGTTAAATATATTACAAGTTCAAAGTTCAAATAACATCTACGAATACTTAAATATATTACAAGTTCAAAGTTCAAATAAAACAAACATCCACAAATAGTTAAACAAAACATATTACAAGTACTAGAAAATAACATTTAATCCTCCACCCTAAGAGTCGACATCTTCTTTTAGTGTGACCTTCTCCCTTGCATATCCCGCAACGAAACTTCCTTTTCTCCACCTCGCCAATCCATCCTATTTCTAATCCGCCTTGATTTAGGTCTTCCTTGCTTCTTATCACGCCGGTGCATCGGGTTAGGATAAAAACTTGGGACAAGATGATCTACATTCCAAGAAGCCTCGTCATGGATCGATTAAAAGTGCCCCTCCATGTATTGTGGTAGGCCTCAAGACCGTAAAAGGGATCAACAAAATTCAAACCATCAATATGTTGGGCTTTGAAGGTGCAAGAGCATGCGAACAAGGGTAATGATATTGCACCCATTTACCACAAGTGCATGCTCGAGGACCCAATTCCACCACTAATCCTTCCACCCCTTTCACCGCGTCGCCCGCTTGTAACTTGATAAACACCTACCGGAGTATTGTTAAAACCTCCTAACACTATGATAGCCGGCCTTCTTCAAGTTGAAGTCATATTTTTGTTGGACCCTTTGGCCGAATTGCGCCTAGCATTTATATTGGGGTTACCAGGATACCCCCTAAAGCCCTTATCGATATCGAGAGTCTATTTTGAAAGTATTCCACACACCTATAGAAGGCCATCTCAACAATACCCAAAATAGGCATTCCTCGTGCTCCTTTCATCACACCATTAAAAACCCTGCATAAATTGGTAGTCTTAATGCCGTACCTATATCCACCATCATGCGCCATTGACCACTTTTTTAGCATCCAACAACTCAAACCATTTAACCGCCTCGCGATTGATTATACGAATCGAGCCAAGTAATTTTTCATCTTTCGATCCCGGGTGGCGCTAACAAAGACGCCAAAAAGATCTTTAAGCCAACACCATTATGAGTGTAAAGGAAATTAGCTCGTAAATGCAACATGCACCACCCGTGCACAAAGCATGGCCAACCATTTTCTCCAATAGTGGCAAGGATCCCATTGTGGCGATCGATATCAAACAAACTTCACGAGCCCTAATAACATGTCTCGCAAAGAAGATGTAAGAACCAAGACCCGCCATGGTCTTTTTCAACAAGAGCAAAAGCAAGTGGAAGTAAAACTATCATTCGCATCGACACCCATAGCAATAAGTATTACCCCTTTATATCTTCCATGCAAGAATGTGCCATCACCGTAAAATGACAGATCGGCAATGAGAGAATGCTTCCAAACAAGGGCCAAATGCCCGTAACACACGGCCAAACGAACATGGAGGACCACTCTTCAGACGATTAGAAAACTCCACAATCGTTGAAGGGTTCCACTTTTGAATAGCCGCTAACAAACGTGGCAACTTTCTATAAGATTCTTCCCGATCCCCATATGCTTGAGCGATGGCTTTTTGTTTACTACACCATGCCTTCCGATATGAAACATCCTTACCGTGATCTCGATTTTATATTTATCATGATAAGCTTAATCTTGTACTGGATCGCCTTGACAAGATCGAAAACTTCTCGTCCTATAAACTTAGCATCTAAATTAGGATGATCGCCGCTAACATCTGAAGCCAAGCAAGAATGTGGACCCTTGTACTTAGTTACTTCCCGCACTCCACCCTTCTTCGTACTCACATTGACATAGAAATTGCAGGGAACCGTTTCACCAAACACTCAATTGTCCACTTTTGCGGTGTGCTCTTTCTCACCTTGAACCTCGATTCTTCTTAATATGGTACTTCTTTATCTCGGTACCGCACATCAATCTTGTCTCGAGAAGCGAATACCTTTAGCGATTCCATCCTTCTCCGCATTCCATTCGAAAAACTTGTATTCAGATTATCATAATTCTCTCGACCCTTCACCAATATCACGGTAAAATTGATAGTCTCCTCTCCCATACATTTGATTTTGCGGTTCACCTTGAAAAGTAATCATCTCGTGCTCCTACATCACCACCTTCCCCATCATCACCCTCATTCTCGTTATCGCTGCACTCGAACAATCTTCATATCCGAATCAAAGCATCGTAACTTACCGCAAGGATATGACTTTCATAATCTGAATCATCATCGTTTTCACGTTCCTCTACCTCTTCCGCTTCCCCTTCCACTTCCACTTCTGCTTCCAACTCCTGTTCCACTTCCCTTTCCTCTTCCCAATGTGTTTCAAAACCAAAATCATCTCTCTCAAGGTAGTTATCATTTTGTATCGGCTCCTCACGTGTTTCAACCTCATCAGAACGCACATTATTATCAAGTCTAAAATCCATGATAATATACAACTGCAAGCTACCAATCCCACCTAATTGAGCAGAAACACCAAACATGACTTTCACACACATATCATCTTCGACTTCAAGCGGAATGTAATTTGCAAACCCATTGCCCATAATATGAGGATATCTACAAATAACTTTCAACTTAATATCCCTTGGA
The DNA here is from genome assembly GCA_022495995.1 of Adenophora triphylla var. japonica. Lineage (NCBI taxonomy): Eukaryota > Viridiplantae > Streptophyta > Magnoliopsida > Asterales > Campanulaceae > Adenophora > Adenophora triphylla. Next base: position 49,604 of record JAFEMH010008136.1, on the reverse strand, counting down.
TCTATATCAATTTTCTTATATAACTTCCTAATCAATTTTTTGTAACTCCAACGAGTTTTTTCCCTAAGTGGAAATTTCGGCCCCTGTTCAAGATTACTATCTCCAAACGGGTGTTCATCATCACCTCCCCAGTAGCACATGAAAATAAGTGGAAGTCCACTCATATTTTTCCCTAAACAAAATAATTCAACAATCAAAATATATAAAAAAGCAACAAATCACATTATACAAATCAAAATATATCAATTCATTCGACAATAAAACATATAAAAAAACAACAAATAACTCTAGTTTAAAATCACATTATACAAATAAAAATATATAAAAAAGAATAAAATGTACCTTAAATAATGCTTAATTCACAAAATATTGAAGAATGTGAGCTCTGAAATTGAAATGGACGGAGAAATGGTTATGAAAGGAGAAATGGTTATTATAAAAGAATGAGAAAGAAGAGGCTGTGAGGGGAATTTATGATGGCTCGAAATCGGCATTGCCAATGCCGACTTCACTAAAACCCTAGTTGAAGTCGGTATTGCCAATGCCGACTTCTCTTAATCCAAAATCCTGATTAATGCAATTAACGCCCTTGACAATTAACGCCTTGACAGTTGACTTTAGACTGACTAAAGTCGGCATTGGTAATGCCGACTTCAAGGTAAAAATGGCAATGCCAATGCCGACTTCTCAAAAAATGGTCATTTTGGTACATAAATTTTCCCTAGTGTCATTTAAGTAAATATTTATTTAAAATGGAATATTTTGAAAAAAAAATCATCGAAAGGCAAAATACATCGAATGAGATATCCTACGGAGACAGAAACTTAAAAGGCTCAACATTGTCGCCTTCGAAGAAAGACAGAAAATCCGAAGACGTTACAACTATCGCTTTCAAATACTGAGAGAGATTAATACTTAAACTCAGATCGTCATGCGAGACAACCTTCTGGAATTATTAAGTTTTGACTGTTGACCAAAAAAAATGTCAAAATCAGTCCTCGAATACAGAAAATTTACAATTTTACAACAAATTGAACCCACTTCAGAAGAGGCACGGTGCAATCACACAAGTTCATGGCATTTTCAATGATTTTGAAGGAGAAACAATGAATTACCGTGCAATAAGATCGAGGATGGCAAGTTATTATTCGAGGAATCAATTTAGAGATCGATTTCCTTTATTAGTGGCTCGAAGCCAAAACAGATGAATCGTTACCAAGTCGGTTTGAAGCCAAGACAGGCAGATCATCATGAAGTTTGATCGAAGATAGCAGATTATTTTCAAGGAATTGATTCAGAGATCAGATTCCTTTATTTTTGTTTCGAAACCAAAACAAGCGCATCGTTACCAAGCTCGGTTTGAAGTCAAGACAAGCAGATCATCATCCATTTTGATCGAAGATAGCAAATTGTTTTCTAAGATTTAATTTAGAGATCAATTTTTTAGCAAATTTCTGGCTCAAGCCCAAAATTGTCTCGAATTCGGTTCGAATCCCAAACTGGCGAATCATCACAGTTTCTTTAAAGCCTAAACAGGCGAGTAATCATCAATCCGGTTCGGAGCCCAAACAGATGGATCTCATCAAATTTGATTAAAAGCCCAGATAGTTGAATAATTATTTTTCTAACACTTTGAGAGGTTCGGAGCCCAAATAAATGGATCACCAGACAGGTATCTTCAGAATTAGGTCAAGATTTGATTATTTAGCATGAGTTTACATTTGCTTACAAAATTGATTTTCAAAATACCTGAAATATCTTTTTTTCATGTTTTTTTGGAGTCAAACTACATTTTGGCCTGATACAAAGGCAATCATTCTGTACGACCATCCCAAAGTTCTGAATGGATATCTTTACTATCGACGATATTACTTCTTTCATAAGTTATGTCGCTAAGGGTCACTGTAGACACCCAATTCTAAATGCATTATTACATAATTACACTACTAGTCTCGCTTTTTTGATTTTAGGATTGACACCTACAATTTTGTTATATATTTGTTAAGTTTTTGACTAACTTCGGACTTGACTAATTAATGAGATAACCAGAGATGGGCAAAATAGTGATTTTGTTGAGCATGTCTCGTACGAGACAACGTGTCACGTGAGATAAACTAGCTTGAAAAAGGTTGACATCCTTTCCTTTTCGACTTCGATCTCTTTCTTGTCTACAACTCTCTCAAACCCGGGATTTTACTGATTGTGAAGTCGGGAACATTATAGACCCAAAATCTTTCACATTAAAGTGATTAATTTATTTCATACTTGTGACTCCTAACCTTGATGATCAAGTTATTCATACCCCCCATAAATAAAAAGTGTAACGACCCCAAAATGAGGCACTATTTTGATCACATGTTTGAGCACGTGTATATGGCGTGTGTTGCATATCATTTCATGCATTGCATTATATTTGTGATTATTTTGTGTTAGTTTAATATTTTATATAACTTATTTGGCATTTTTAAGTATGTTAATAAATTAAATTTAATTATTTAATGACTAATTGAAACTAATAGGAGTTGTGTAGTTGAATTAGTAATTGTTGAAATTTAACTAAAATCTATAAAATATACTGAGGTGCTAAAGTGTAAAAGTTAAAACTTAAGAAGTTTAATTGCAACAACTCAACTCTTGGAGGAGCTTAAGTGAAAATTTATTCAATGTATATCTTCCTTTGTGGTGAAGCTTCATGAACAAAGCCAAAAACATTAGCAAATTTGCTCTCCTCTGTTCCTCTTCATATTCCAATTAGGTTTTCTTCAAAAATTCAACATAAATCAATCCTTGTCCGTTCTTCAATCCGAATACGTCAAAATATTCGGGAAGCAGAGTAGATCATTTCCATCCGATTAGATTTTGAAATCTTTCATTTTATTTCGGGAGGTAAGTTATTATTTCCTTTCTTTAATTCTTGCTCATATGATGTGTTAAGCTAAAATTGTTGAAGTATAAATGTTGCATGTCACATTAGAACATTTTCCTTGGGTTTGGAATGGATTGAAATGACCTTGGATGAGTTATAATGAAGTGTTTGCAGTGGTGCTTGCTTGGGGTGAAATGGTAGGTGTCAAATATCACAAAAAGGAAAACCAGATATGGATTTCTGCAGAGGGCACGACTCGTGCTTGAGGTCACGAGTCGTTCCCATCCCAGCCAGTCGTGATAGGCGTCGTGCACATAATTGCACTCGTGATGACTTGTGGCACGAGTCGTGCCCTGCCCTGTTTTCTGTTGTATTGAACTGAAGAAGCTGCATAAATTTTAAAGCACTTCTTACTAAATACCTAATATAACTTTTAACCCAATTGAATACCATAATCCAAGTACAATATATGGGCTACCAAATGATGTCTTAACATATCAATTAGGATGTTGGAAAGGTTGTTTAATACTTGGCTAAAATGGGTGGAACATTTGATTGTCATGGTAACTAAAGTGTTCTGCAAATTATATTATTGATAAAAGATCCTTGAAATGTTAGGTGGAGTGTGTAGATTTTATGTGTTATTCAATATTTACTTGTTGACATAGTTAATGGTGGGTTTGATAGGGTTTCCTACTTTGGAATCCCAAGCTAAGATGAATGATTTCACGGATTCATAGCTGTTGTGCTATTTATGAGTAATACATGTTTATCATCTTATATTGATGTATTTGGTATGGTTCCCTACTTTGTAATCATATATTGGTTGTTTAAGCAAGTATTTATTATCCGTACTTTTATTTAAAGTCCAAATTGGTACTTGATTGTTACATCGGGCAGTGGTATGAGATTATTATGGCACTCGAGCTAAGTTCATTATAATACCATTCACTGCTTTCCCATTTTTAACCCCTTCTATTGGCCATGGTTGGGTTTGGCTAGCTCCCTTTGAGTGAGTATTCTAGCTACACGTATGAGATATGACTTGGTGTCATTTTCCCTTGTTGTTGATGTTGTAGTTTGGTTCCGAAACCTCTTCTTCAGCTGTTGATGCTGCTCAGACTATTATATCCTTTTGGATTGAACCTTGGCTCCATATCCTTCTAAGTGTTACGTTATCGCACTTATTTGTTTATCTTATGCACCCTTTTATATGTTTATAAGATTGTGGTGTATTAGATGATGAAGTTGATATATGTTTACATGTTAGAGTTTTGCATATCATATTGTTGCATTCATAAAAGCTTACTGAGATTTATCTCACCCCTTCCTTTATTGTTTTCCTTAGATAAGGGAGAGCCAAGGGCTAGGTCACATTGAGCACAGGGAGGACGTCGAGTTGGGTATGTAACTTTGGGAAGGTATTTTGTATTGGTTTGCATTATCTAAATGTATAACCAATGGGGTAGTATACCCGAGACCTAAGCATTTTGTTACTATTTTTTTACACTTTTAGTGATTGTAAATATTGTAAGTAAAGAGTGTAAGTTTTGAAACTATGTTTCATGAGTTGTAAATAGTTTGTAAGTGTAATGTTTGGATTTTAAGCAATGTGTTATTACTTCCAGTGGTATATAAGAAAGTTTTTAAGTTTAAACAAGTTTTTGTATATTAAATAATTAAGAAAGGACATTTCAAAAGTGAAAAGAGAATTTAGACGTCTTCAGAGCGTGTCCCGGACGTGGGGCCAAGTAGGACCAGGAGTCGGGGCGCGTCAGTTGGTATCAGAGCCAGGTTATTGATAGTCTAGAGTGACTATGTGACCTAGGAGGGTAGTGAATGAACGCTCGCCCGAAAAATTTGTGTTGGTGTTGTAATGATAAGTTTTGAAAATTTCGGTTTTGGGAGTCGCCACGCCGTTTTTAAAGGAAAACATTGAAAAACCTATTTTTAGGAGAATTTTGGGCTCGGGAGTCTGGTTACGTGTTTGGGAAGAACTAGAGAGTTCACCCAACACGCCTCTTTCGAGACTTTCAATCAACATTGGACAATTATATACATTCAAGGTGTGTGTGCAATATGTGTCGATGAGCAAGACATGCAAATTTGGCATTTCATTGATGACGTAAAGACTGGATACAACTTGTGAGCCATGACAGGGGGCCACACCCTTTACATATCATGATTTTCATAACAAGGCAGAAGATCAAGATAATCTGCTCAAGGTGCTTTGATGTCGTCCGACACAGGACTTCCCAGGAAGGGGATGTCGGACGACATAATGCCTTATGGTCGATTCTCTTTTACAATGACCAAGCTATTCTCGAACTCGGAATAACATTTATTTCACCCATCAAGACACTATTTGGAGGTCTAAGTTAAGTTTAGGGGTTGATAGGAGTGAGCAAAGTCATGATTGACTTTTAATGACACGAATGTCATATGACATAGAACATCCGAAGTCGTCTATGTCATATGGCAAACCGCCTCTATCAACTAGATCACACCCAAACAGACCTTAGGCACCCCAAATAGTGGCTTATGAGCCAAAAAATACTTAGTTAAGCTTTGAGTTACGAAAGGGGTTATATCTGATAGATCTGAAGTCCAAGAATGGCTTTATAGCCTTCTGGGAGCTCTATGTCGTATGACACAGGATCTCCAGAGAGTCCTGTGTCGTCCGACAAGAGTGGCCTATTTCAAAGGCCCTTCGCTTTGTTTGATTCCCCTTTGTTCTCAAAGCAAATCAAGTATTTTTATTAACCGTAAGCGTAATATAACAAAGATTATGTGAGTATTATGAGAGGATCACATGGCTTTAGTGGCCAAATGTGATAAATCACATGTTTATGGCCACTTTTATGTAGCCATCACCTCCTAACTCAAAGGAAATGAGTAAAGATTCAGACTTTAATGGTGTTTATGCCACCAAATGTTCAGATCTGAGGTGGGGAGAAGTGAATATTGGAGATTCACTTCTCCACCACCTTTATCATGCAAAAATCCCAATTTTTTACATAATATTAAAGCAAGTAAGCATGCAAGGTAATATGAGTGTATGGAAGAGTTATTTAAAGAGAGAAAAGGGTTTAGTGGCTACCTATTGTAGTCCACAAGGTAAGATCACCAATAGTATGGTGTCTACCCCTTCAACACACCAACAAGGAGGGTTTCTTTGGAACTTGGCCTTGGTGTATGTGTGTGTGTGAGGAGGGAGGTGAGTGTGTGTGTGTATGAGAGAGAGAGAGAGACTCTATTTGTGCAGAGTTTCCCCTATTATACTGATATCCTCCCAATCCTCTCTAAAAGTCCTCCTAAAATGATCAGCCATGCCTTGTATTTAAAGGTAGGTTGATGGGAAGATCTCTGTCGTCCGACAGAGGCAGTTAAACCGCCTTAGTTTCGTCCTGTGTCGGACGACAGCGTACATCATTTTGGCACAATTGGGCCGAGTGGCTGGCAGGCCCAATGGGTTGAATGGGCTGTTGGGTGATTGGACTTAATTTGCTTCTTTATCAATTATATGAGCCCAAAATCAATTAAAGTGGACCCAAAACATGAGTTCGGGTCGGGGTACTCACAGAGCCCCTCGGCGACGTCACTTCCACGGGAAGTGGGGTCGTCGAAACAATGAGAATCCCGAGGCGGACACGAACGGCGAGGAAAGAGATGATCAAGATGGTCAAGTGGCTGGACCTCTTATGAAGAGGATTCCTACGTATCCCGTGGGGGAATCAAGCCGAATCGTAGTTTTTTAAGGATGGAGTGCCAATGAAAGGCCACGGGCTTTGTACCCGAAAGTGACTGTTCCAAGGGGAGTCATCCCGAAGATGGGCGTTTGTACCCGAGATCGACTGTTCCAAGGGGAGTCACCCGCGATTTGACTTTTTCATTGGGAGTCACCCGCGATTTGACTTTTTCATTGGGAGTCACCCGCGATTTGAGTTTCTCTTTGGGAGTCACCCGCAGATTTGACTGTTTTGATGGGGAGTCACCCCGAAGATTTGACTTTTTTCTTTGGGGGTCACCCGCGAATTTGACTGTTTCGATGGGGAGTCACCCCGCGACTTTGACTGTTTTTGGGAGTCACCCACGAATTTGACTGTTTTTTTCTTTGGAAAGTCACCCCGCGAATTAGACTGTTTTTGGGAATCACCCACGAATTTGACTGTTTTTCTTTGGGAAGTCACCCCGCGAATTTGACTGTTTTTGGGAGTCACCCACGAATTTGACTGTTTTTCTTTAGGAAGTCACCCCGCGATTTTGACTTTTTCCTTTGGGAGTCACCCCGATGATTTTGAATTTTTCCTTTGGGAGTCACCCGCGAATTTGACTGTTTCGATGGGGAGTCACCCCGCGATTTTGACTGTGTGGGAAACTGTACGGTTTTCCGAACCGGGTAGTTTATAGCCATTCCGGGCTATTTTCTGTGTTGGAAACTGTACGGTTTTCCGAACCAGGTAGTTTATAGCCATTCCGGCTATTTTCCGTGTTGAAACCGTACGGTTTTCCGGAGGTAGTTTATAGCCATTTCGGGCTATTTTCTCGTATTGGAAACCGTACGGTTTTCCGGACGGTAGTTTATAGCCATTCCAGGCTATTTTCTCGTGTTGGAAACTCGTACGGTTTTCCGGATCGGGTAGTTTATAGCCATTCCGGGCTATTTTCTGTGTTGGAAACTGTACGGTTTTCCGGACCGGGTAGTTTATAGCCATTCCCAGCTATTTTCTGTGTTGGAAACTGTACGATTTTCCGGAACGGATAGTTTATAGCCATTCCGGGCTATTGACCTTGGGAAAGATTGAGGGAGATGGGCATTTGAACCCAAATAAAATGGTGAATTCTGATGATAGGCAGTCAACGGGACTTGACCAAATTGACCAGTAGGTCGTAAGACGTGACTCCATAAAATTGGTGTGCCGCCGAGCTCAGGAAGAGAAAGAGAGAAAATTTTTGAAAAATTCTTCCTCCAATTTTGATTTAAATCAAGAATTTGATAATGCCTCCGCGAGCCGAATTGAGAAGGAATGTGCAACAAGTCTTATCCGAGAGGAGGAGACTCGTCGATCGGAACAAACGGAAGAGATTCCTTGAGGGACATGGGCTTTATCCGGGCCTCGATTTTCATACTTCCACCATGGAGCAGAAGGGGGTAAGTATTTTAAATCATTAACCCTTTCGAAATTTAATTTCTAGGGCTTGAGATAAAATTTTGGGGAAATCGCTCCCAAAGGAATGTTGCATGCTTGGCATGGAGTGCATTATTTTGAAAAGATTTTTCTTTTTCTGTTTTTCTTTTTTTATGAAAGAATTGGGTGATTTTATTTTTTATAAAATGCACATGAATGAATGCACATATCGTTATGAGTATGTTTTTGATACCTGTGCTGTGCTTACCTGCAGACTTTGCGGACCAAGGGGTCCCCTGAGGCGATTGCGACTATTTGCGGCCTTCTTCCTGGCTCTTCTGATTTGCCGGGTAGTCCCAAGGGCCTAGTCTTTGCTGCTGGTCTTGGACCATTTTTTACTGCCGTTGGAGCTTTTGGGGACACGCCGAGGAGCGTGGAGCTGGTGCGGGCTTTCAGGCTGTATTGGTGGGACTCTACCCACACTTTCCATCTATCTTGGGGTGAGTCAACCATCACTCCCTATGACTTCACTGCTATCACTGGTCTGCAGTTTACGGACAGGCCCATCTTTTCTGAGGACCCTGGTTTGCTGAGCACGGACGCTATCCAGGCATTGACTGGCATGACCCTTCGTTCGAAGGGCAATGGGGTTCCGTTGGCGGATTTGCACTCGGCTTTAACGCATCAGTGCCGTGTTTTTGATGAGGGTGAGGCTGCCGTTACAGCTGAGCAGTTGGCGAGAGCCTTTGTCTGGGCCGGATTTTCTGACACCCTGTTCTGTAATGCCTCTACGATGGCATTGACCCTTCTGCTGGAGCCTCTTAGAGATTGGAGCCAGGTGTCCACTTTTTCATGGGGAGAGGCTGGTTTGGCCCAGGTGTATAGAGGCCTGGATGAGATGAGTAGAGGCAGTGTGACCTCTTTGGATTTTTATCAGACTATGCTGGAGGTATGCCCTTTGCTTTTCGCAACTTGACTACTGCATTGACTTTTCTGTCATCATTCTTTTACTGTTGCTGCATACTGAAAGCTTCTATCTTTTATTTCAGGTGTGGGCTTACGAGGTGTTTGGCTGTTATGCCTGGACTGTGCCTGAGAGGATTGCGGCAGATTTGTTCCCTGCTATTCGCCGTTGGACTTTTGGAGTGAGGGAGAGCCGGAGAGTGGACGGGGTGAAGCCCCGTAAGACGGCCTGCTATCATGACACGATGATTGCTCTGAGGGGCACCCCGCCGGCTTCGAGGTCGTTCCCTTGGCATGATAGATATGGCGAGGATAAGGTTGGTGATGCTGCCCTGGTGACAAGGACGAGGAGGCTTTTTATTGGCCTCGGGAGGGAGATGCCCCCGTATTTGGGGGAGAGAGTCTCGCAGTGCAAAGATGGTTACGCATGCGCCGCCGCGTCCCCGCATGATCCTCCCCGTGGGATTTGGCACATTCGGGCCTCGGGCCTCGACTTTTGGAGCTGCCATGGACCGGTATTGACGCCGTAGAGTTGTCTCGATGATGGGGATTATGCCCAGCTTGTCTTCACCCGATTGGTGACCCTCGTGTTATGGCCGCCAGAGGGCAATGGGATGCAGATACCGGCGCCTCCTCGATTTTTTGAGTATGAGGCTGGGGGTGTCATCCGCCGCTCTACATTTGATATGTCTGAGACTCATCCTCATCTGCGGCTTCCCCGCGGGACTACTTCTGTGAGTAATCTTTTCTTTTATGATTCGTTCAAGCTTTTAACTGCTTTACTGTCTGTATTGATTGCTTCTGACTGCTTTTTTCGTTTTCATTGAACAGGTCCCAGCCAAGACCTTCAGAGCGGTGGCCAAGGCGCTCACCTGGCCGTGAAGATGCCGCGCCGGGGCCAGAGGAGCACAGTAGCATTGGGAAGGGGAGATGCAGCTCCACTGGGTGACGCCGTGCCTCCGAAGAAGAGGCCTAGGCCGACTTTCGCTCCTTTCCCGCTCCGCAGCGGCGGTCGAGCCGCAGCCTCGCCCGACGATGATGGCGAGGATGACCCTTATCAGCCTCCTTTTTTCACCGTGCCTGAGTGGCATGGGTATTATGCCGAACCCCACTTGGGGCCCAAGCATGAGGATGATGACTCGTACGGCGAGATCCACGAGGCGCCGGAGGGTGGCGACGACGGCCAGGAGCAGAGTGGCTCCGAGGAGGAGGTGGGCAGCGTTCAGGATGACAGTAGCTTCAGGGAGGATGAGGAGGATGATTCCGAGTCAGAGTGATCACGGCGATCCCCTTTTGCCATATTGCTTTGGACTCTTTTAGGGAGAGAGAAGAGATGCATGCACTGTTTTTGTTCTTTTGGATTGTAAAATAAGTATTTTATTCCATTATGTATTTTGATAATTGAAACATTTGCTTATTTATGTATTTAGTAGCTCATATGCACGAGTTCGTCCCAAGAAAGGCATAAAATGGTGACTTTTGATGTGATTGGGTGTTTTTGTGGTTTTTGTATGCATTGGGTGATGTTTATGCGTCTCAAGGGTGCGCTGATGTGCCGGATCCTCTCCCGTGGGCTTGATGAGCGAGGGGAGTGTTTACGTATGATTTTCTGGTGTTTTGGACAGGTTTGGGTAGGTTTTTGAGCAAGCATTGGGTCAGCTAGGATTGCCAGCAGCTGGTAGCCGCCGGTGTTCCCGATGGAACTCTCCATGTCGTCCGACATAGGACTTCATGGAGCCTCCATGTCGTCCGACAGGAGAATCTGGGGACACTTTTCTTGATCGCAAGCCCCAAAGACTTTATAAAAGGCGTACAACTCATTCCAAAGTACAAAGCAGTTTCAAACTTGCTTTCCACCTCAAAATTAGCCCCAAGATTCGATCTTTGGCCCAAGATTCCAGAACACAGAACAACTCATTCCAAAGAACAAAGCAGGTAATCGATCTCGATTCTCGACCTCCTTTGCCGACTGGCCCGCATAGCCCGATTGGTCAAGCTTTCGCATCCGAGTCCGTTTGACCCATCCACGGCCATGGATATTTTCATGCCGATTATGATCTCCCTATACCGCTTTTGTGAGTATGACGGGGTATGCCTCCGGTTTCTTCTTTGGGAGTTGTTAGACAGATGCGGGGTTCTCGGGGCACCACATTGGCTGATATCCGACCCGGGCAGGGAGAGAGAGACATAGTTCCCCTTTTGCTGGCAGAGACTTATCATGGGATGGACCGACTGGCTGGAGGGTCATTGCACATGGGCGCGCGGCCCCATCTCTTATCATTGTGGCTCTTTGATCGGTTGAGACTCATCTCCCCACTGCCTGTAGGCGAGGCTCGGCACCTTGGGTTACGCAGCAGAGGAGAGTGGCTCCGGAGGCTTCACAGGAGAGCTGGCAGAGGCGATTGGCCAGGTATACTACCACTGACATCCAATACTGGGTTCCTGGATGGAGGCTTGAGACTATGAGCGGCAGACAGGATGACTCTGCTGTAGTGAGGCTGCCGGGGTTACACTTCTCATCATTTAGCATCCCCTTGCTTGTTCAGAGGCAGTATGGATACCCACAGCAGGCTGTTGATGGGTTCAGAGAGCAGATGGCCCGGGATACCGTTCCTCTTGACATGACTGATGTCCGGACTCTCAGGTTCTTTGCCAGGGCCTTTTCGGGAGCAGCTTTTCCTGCTCACACACTGATACGGAAGACCCGGGGAATCACATATCTGTCCACTTTGTATCTCATTTGGTATGGGGAGCAGATGGGACCAGTTCAGCACGCCATTGAAGCATATTGCCGAGGGACCCGAGGAGGAGACCAAACTAGCCGAGAGCTACGTGATGCTGAGGCACAGGCTGACCCAGACAATGTGACCGATGATTCGACAGCGGACTTTGAGTGACTCGTAGAGAGGAGAGCCAAGATGAGGGATGACCCTGAAGTTATGGCTCGGAGGACAGCTCTGAGAGAGGAGAGGGTTGCCCAGGCGGCGCTGAGAGCTACCGGATTGGTTGACTCACCGACTCGTATTATTCCTGAGCCGGGACGACGGGAGACAGAACTGTTTGGGATAGCTAAGCCAAAGACCTCCCGAGGACCGAGGAAGAGGAAGAAGAAGAGTGCTAGTTCGGGAGTGGGAACGAGTGACTAGGATTAGGTGACCTATCATTATATCCCTTGTTGCCGACACACACAATTTAGATTTTCTCTTTAAAAGATATTATTTCTGCTAATGTTAATGAATCGAGAGTAAACCGTGCTTGAACTCATCAATGAATGTATTAATGTGATGAAAGTTGAAATTACTTGTAACTTAATCAAGACACATTTTGGTAATCACAAATACAATTGTTGACAGGATTTGGTGATTTTTATGATTTTTTAGACCGAACCGCGAATCCGCCGCCTACGTTCCCCTTTTACAGAATGGACTAAGGGGCTCAGGTCTCCGTAGTTCGACCCAATTAACTTTGTGTTTAAGAAAGGGATAGATAGAAGGGGGATAAATGGTGCAACCCTGTTTTTTACCTAGATCGCTCGTTTTTAGGGTTTTCAGCCTAGCTGGGGTATATTCTTTTAGCACCGAGCGCGCCCTTTGTTTTGCACGGACTGCCTTTTGAGAGGTTTTCAGTCTCGTCTGGGTACATTATTTTCGCTTTGTTTTGTTTTGTTGTTTTTTTTTTTTTTTTTTAATTTTCTTTCTTTTTCTTTTTTTAGAGGGGAAGACTCGATTCAGACGTAATAGCGGCGCAGTTTGTCGCCGTTCACCGGGTGCATGAAGGGATTACCATCCAAATCTGTCAACTTCATTGCTCCGCCAGAGAAGATCTCCTTTACCAAATACGGGCCTACCCAGATTGGAGCCCACTTGCCCAAAGGATTTGGGCGATTCGGCGGCTTTTCTTTTAGGACCAAGTCACCCACTTTAATGTCGCGGGGATGTACCTTCTTGTCAAAGGCCCTAGCCATGCGCTCGATAAGCCCGAATGTGCTCCATCGCCTTAAGTCTTCGTTCGTCCAGAGAGCTAACTCATCATGTCGACTCGAAGCCGCCTATCTCGTTGACCTCATTTTCAAGCAGAACCCGAAGAGAGGGTATTTCTAATTCGATGGGCAAAACGGCATCCATCCCATATGTCAAAGAGAATGGGGTTTCACCTGTAGCCGTTCTTACTGAAGTACGGTAGCCCCAAAGCGCTAAGTGAAGCTTCTCAGGTCAATCCCGGCTCTTTTCAGCCATCTTCCGGATGATCCTTTCTAGATTCTTGTTCGCGGCCTCGACAGCACCATTGGTTTGAGGGCGATAAGGGGAGGACTTGGGTCGCTTGATCTTGAATTCCGCGAGCAGTTCGTCGGTGTGTCCCTCGAAGTGTGACCCGTTGTCTGAGATAATCTCATTTGGAACCCCGTATCGGCACAGAATGTTTTCTTTTATAAAACGGTCCACCTTTATGGAGTTGAGGACTTTGTAGGACGCCGCTTCAACCCACTTGGTGAAGTAATCCACAGTGACCAACACGAACTCGTGCCCGTTACTGCCGGCAGGAGTTATCTTTCCAATAACGTCGATTCCCAAAGTTGCGAATGGCCAAGGAGTGCTCATACAGTAGAGATCATGGGGAGGTATATGGTTGAGATTGGAGAACCGCTGACACTTGTCGCAGGTTCGCACAAACTGAACATCAAGGCTCGGGCGTTCATATGTGGCCCACATGCGCCACCATGGACTTCTTCCATGACCTTTCTGGCTTTAGACTTGCCGATGCAGTAGAAGTGGGCCTCGGTGCCTTTTCTTCCATAGGTCATTTCCCAGAATAACGTACTGGGCAGACAACCTTTTCAAAGCTTGTAAACTTTTGGCGCGGAGACCTTCTTTCGGCCTACCATCCTCTTCTGTCGGGAACGAGGCTTCGCTATGCTTAAGGTACTGAAAGATCTGGCTGTACCATAAGTCATCGACCTTTTCTAGTTCGACCTGACAACAGTAGGCGGGGTTCTCGCGCCTCCCAACCTGAATGGTTTTACTTGATTTTCCTTCCGGAATTTCCACCAAAGAGGCTAAAGTGGCGGGGCATCCGCAAAACGTTCTTGTCCCGGGGTAGGTAGTGGAACGTGACCTCCTTGAATTGGTCGATCAGGTCCTCCATGTAAGCATAGTACATTTGCAAGTACTGGTCCACGGTTCTCCACTTAGTAGCCAGGAAATTCAACTTGATAGCGATGGGGGTGTGCACATCCTTTGGATCCACCAACACCATGCCGATACCATTGCCCCTTTTATTGGCGGCACCATCAAAGAACAACTGCCACCGGTCTGTACCCTCTATCATAAAAATTCCATCGTCGTCTGGAAATTGGGGTTCGAACTCGAGCGCTTCGAAGCTTGGGAAATCTGCCAAATGATCCGGGACGCAGCTTGGCCTTTGATTGCCTTGCGGGTTACGAACTTGATATCGAATTCGGCTAGGAAGAATGACCATTTCGCAAGCCTTGATGACAGAGAAGACTTACCAAACAGGCACTTGATGGGATCCATCTTTGACACTAGGTGTACTGTATGTGCCAAGAGGTAGTGTCTCAATTTGCTGACCACCCATACCAAAGCTGCGCAGGTTTTCTCTAAAGCTGAGTAGTTCAATTCGCTGCCCTGAAGCTTCTGGCTGACGAAGTATATGGCATTTTCCACTTTTGAATACGGCTTTTCTTGTGCGAGCATGGCTCGACAGGTAGATATCTACATGGCTAATCGAAATATAGCATGAGGGCTTGTCCTTATGCGGAGGACACAAGATTGGGGACGGACCAAGTAGGCCTTGATCGTCTCGAAGGCGGTTTGACCTCATTGTTACGTTCCATTCAACCTCCTCGATTCTTTCGGAGCGGCTTGAAGATCGGCTCACGAGATAGAGGTTGTTTGGTGTGGATGAATCGGGCGATATATTGGAGACGGCCCATGAAAGCCTTCACCTCTGTATTTGTTGTCGGCGGCTTCATCTCCATGATGGCTTTGATATTTCTTGGATCGGCCAATTCCCCGTTACGCGACCATGTATCCCAGAACCTTTCCTCGAACTACGCCAAAAGTGCACTTTCTTTGGGTTCAACTCTCATCTCATGCTCCCGCAAAATGTTGAAGAACTTCCTCGTGTCGATCAAGTGTTGACCATCCGATCCCTTGGAGTGAATAATCATATCATCAACATAGACCTCGATCTCCTTGTGGATCATGTCATGGAAAAGTGCGTGGATCAGGCCTCGGTAAGTGGCGCCGGCATTCTTCGTGACCGAAGGGCATAGCAGTGTAACAGAAGGTTCCCCACGGGCTGGTGAAGGCAGTCTTTTCCTGATCTTCTTCGGCCACTTTAATCTGATTGTAACCCACAAAACCATCCACGAATGATTTGACTTCGTAGCTGGCGGTAGTTGTAAGTGCTCCAATTTGAGCTTGTTAGCATTTTCGTTAGAAAATTAACGAAAGTTATAACATTACTAACATTCCTAACATTCCTAACTTTTCTAACAAAGTAAGGGTAAAATGGGCATTGCCATTTAAAGTTAAACCAAGAAAAGAATCTCAAAAAGCAAAAGAAATAAGAAAAATCCGAATTGGGCAAGTTGAAAAACATAAACTGCTGGATTTTTGAATTTTATTCTTCCTGTCCAAAGCCTGAAGCTGTAATTAATGAACAGTGCACGCTGTCAATCATATCCGCGCGGACATGTTTGTCAATTTCAGAGGGCTATAAATTGAACCCTCCTCTCTCAGTTTACACAACACAATTTGATCACAGCAACGAAACTCTGGCGAAATATAGAGAGAAAACAGTGGGAATTCCCTTGAATTGCCACCATTTTCTCTCCAATCTTTCCCAAATCCCACTCACTCAAAATACTTTCAAATCACTCTCATACATACTCTCATACATACACTAACTCAAGCTCAAATCACCCTTTAGGAGGAGGATTAAAGAGAAAACATAGAGGACTTCATTGTTATCTACTTGTTTTCTCTTTAACCAACTCTAATCACCAACCCTAAACACATTCAAATCTTGGTACTCCTCAAGTCAAGCTCATACACAAGGGAAGATAGGTATAACCTCCCTCTCCCTACCCTAAATTTCTTTCATCAATGCATGCATCTCAAACTTTGAAGATGTAATTTGTTCATCAATTTGTTCATCTTTGCTTGACCTAAAAATGTAGTCACCTTGGAATAAATTTCCAATGGATGACCATTTAAAAGGCCTAAATCATTTTCTTACTCACTTAAAAGTGTTTCTTCTAAAGATCATTCACTAAAAAGTGTTTTCCAAAAATCATTTTCATACACAAAATCTTTCTTTCAAAGGATGAAATTCCCCTTCCCAAGCAAATGAAGTGTTTAGTCCTAATGTACCCCAAGGATGGTTTGGTATAGTTGATTCACCACTAAAATGTCAAGTGATCACTAACCAAAACCTAGGGAAATGGGGACAAGCATGGATGCAAAACCCCCTTTAAAATCATGTTTTCTTTCTTGAGAAGTTGCTGTCCAGTAGCAATTTTCTCAGACCTCAGTCCATGGTCTAATTTTTTGGACGCAGATAAATGTGGAATTTGGTGTTGACTACAAAACACTTTTTGTAGCCAACATCCAGATCTTTCCATACATATTTTTACTTTATTTTTTGCGTGAGTAAAACCCAATCTTTCAATTTTTCTCTTAGAGGCCAGTTCATTAGCTTCTGGAAATTCAGATTTCACATCTGAGATTTCCAGAAGGTTTTGACCCCTCAAATTACTTCCAAAATGGAAAGTTTCTTTGCAGAAACCCTATTTAGGGTGTTTTAAGCAACTTTCATTCTCGGACTTTCCCCAGATTCTGAGGTTTTGAATCCTTTAAGTCCATTTCAAAGTCAAGGGTCAACTGCCTTTTTCATTCTGGCAGAATTGCTTTTCAACTCCCAAAAATCTTTTGAGTGCCAAGACTCAACCCAAAAATCATACCAAAAATCTTGGGGATTGTTCAAAGTCTTATAAAGAGTTCCCCATTTTTTTTTTCTCAGTTTCAGCTCATTTTGGTCAAAACACACACACACACACACACACACACACAAGGATTTCAAATGTTTGGAAGACTCGTTTTACGAGGCGCTCCGGGTGCACACTAACGTCCTTCCCGGCGCGTAACGTGACCTCCGAACTCGAATCTCTTGATCTCGGGCATTTTTCAAAGTTTTGGCCCTCAAAATTAAAATGGCGTGGCGACTCCGTTTGATTTTCAAAAAAAAATCGGGCATCATCACAGTGGCGACTCCGCTGGGGACAAATAAGCTTTTTCTAAAAAAAAATGATATTTGGTATATTGGTGGAAACCATTAAACTTCCCGTTATCGCCTCCTAACACGAGTCGGGGATAAATTGTGGTCTAACAATCCCACGTACCGGTATCATTATTTTCAAAAAAAGAAAAGCTTTTTGAGGGTCAAGCTTCCGTCTCAACATTTGAAAATCCTTTGCTTTGTGTGTGTTGATTTTTGCACAGTTTTCGTGTTTGTTTTTGGCCGCCTCGGAAAAGTCAAAATTTTGACTGTCGGAATAATGTCCCTAACTGTCGGAATTTTTGTGCTTATGTGCTTATGTGTTCATAAAATTTTCAAAAAAAAAAATTTCAAAAAAAAATTCAAAAAAAAAAATCATGCATCATGCCTTTTAAGACACATAAAAATTTCTATTTTTCTCAGAAAAAGAAGATAGACTGCTTGCACACTACGCGCACGTGACCTTACACTGCACACTACGTCCCTAACCCGGGGAAATCCTTGTCGCGGTCCGTTTGGTCTTATTACGCCTCTCGGATGAGCACAGGACTACCCAAACATCCCATGGAGCCTCGTGTCGACCATGCACTTGTCCGTGACACACTTTGTCCGAGACCCGGTTGGTTTTTAGTCCTGGTCGTGTCATGCCCCCGTCTGTGTATAGACCTTTCCTTTCAAGCCTTTGTCGGCATACCGACTCAATATCTTTCGGGTCCCTAATCAGTCGAAGTTCTGCCGGTTTTCCGCCGCAGACTTTGACCAAGATATTGACCGGCGCCTTGACTTCGGCTCTGACTGGCACAAATTATACATTGACTCCCAGCGTGACACTGAGTCATCAAGGATTAACGATTATTCCATGCCTAATTACGGCTTAACTGACGACAAGTCAAGATCAATTGTGGACGCTTATCAGTCCAAATCATGCCGACTTTTCGTCGAGCCCTCGGACATGATCTTGACTTTTGACGTCAGCTTTGTCCGTAATTTACATCGAATGCTCGTTAAGACTCGATTACCCGCCAGACTTTTAGGATCGTTTTCATTTTCGGTCGGTGGGACCCGCTTGCCCTATAGGACCCTCGCCCGGGGCTGTCCACCCTGGGAGGTCGAAGTACAGGTGGAATACGAGGGGCTTATAGACGTAGTGACGGGGCCCACTGATCCAGGAATCAGAGTAGTTTGCGAAAAAGAAGAGCAATCTTTTCCAACCGATTAGGTTAATAAAACATGTTTTAAGTAAACAAGAACAAATAACTGCATGTTGCATGAGCCCTAAGCCCAAACACCAACCTGTTTCGCTTTCCCGAGTCTGAACCACACCCTTCGTGCCTTCCACAGTAAGCAAAGTTTGGATCAAGCCCCCGGGTCATCGTTTGTTCAGCTCAGTCATTCCGAAGTCAGATACTTCATCGGTTTCCTCCTTCGCTTCAGCTCAAAGTTTCAGAATGACCAACTCAGAGGAGAACGGTGGGGGACGTACAACTCCACACCCCGAAAATCCGCAAAATGCCGAACAGTGGAATCAGATGTTGGAACAGATAAGACAAAATCAAGAGGCTCAGATCAGTCAGTTATTGAAAGTATCAGAACCCAGGGGCTAGCAATTGTTCGCAACCCTAATGGAACCTTTACGGTTGATGTGGAGATTGGAGCTAATTACCCTCCCGGGCATGCCAACTACCGTCAAATGCCCTGTTACCTTTCGTGTGGAACTACTAATGGGCCAAGCATCCCCAAGCCTATCACTCACCTGCCTCTCGGCCTCATCGTATCGATCTTGGTCAACTTCCCCCGCACCTCCCGCCACCTTGGGTTTCACCGCCTTTCGAATGGGCCGGGTTCGCTACCCAAAACCTCGGGCCTCACCGGCCATCAATCTGGAATTGGTCAGCTTCAAGACATTCAGCCTCTATCCGCTCGATACTCCTCGACAGCCCGATCTAGGTCAACCCGCCCCCTGGTGCCTCTCGTGTCTCACCACCAGGATTGAGTCAAGCTGGCTTTCGAGCTTGGCCTTTACTACTTCGCCCATCAGCCTTGAAGGGGTCAGTTTACTACTTCACCGCATCGGGCCCGTTCGGGTCACCATCTCGGAATGGGACAGCTGCTTTCTCGTGCTCCATGGTTCAGGGGGCCGCCTTGCTTCCTCCAATTCTCAAAGCACACTCGACCCCTATGATACCGCAAGATCACGTGGGCCACTGTGCTTTTATCACTACTTCAGCTCACCGTGTTCACAATATCCCCGAGCTCTACTCCCGCCCCTTCGGTTGGGAAGTCCGACAAGGTCAAATGCTCCTCATCAAATTCTCCACCCGGCCGTGCTACGCAAGCCGCTCCTCGCTCATCAAGTACAAGTATACACATTTCCCTTGCAGCCATGTTCTCGGCAAGGTCAAGACACATTCAATCCTACTGTTACGATGCCTCAAACCTCATGTTTTCAGCAGCCTTTCCGGATCCGCACTCACCGCTCCCCGGTATCCACTCCATTACGAGCCATATATCTTCATCTTCGGCAACCGCTGTGCCTTATGAGGAAGATTACGGTCACGCTTTTAATGCTCGACCGTCATTCCTCCCACCGCAGTACTTCCTACCGTGGTTTCGTTTGCTAATGCCAATCTTGTGGCGGGGTCATGCAATCCTAATGTTCCTATTGACTCGTCCAATGGATTATTGGTAGAACCAATTAAGAAGGTACAAGAAAAGCCTAGCAACGAGAGTATCGACGATCGCTCGACTCGGGCCATCTCACCATATCAATCTTGTGTATCTCGACACGAATGAAGTTTACAAAAGGTCGAATCTCGACGATTACATTGATGATTACATCAAAAGGGTTCGTGCACGGGAAAAGACTACGAGTCCGAACATGTCTCGCCGCTATAAACCTTACCCTTCCAACACGGCTCCGACATCCGGTAAAGGAAAGAAGGCATTGTGTACAATTGACGGCCCCCAAAAGCAACCAAGAAATGGTGGTCCTTTAAGGCAACGAGAACGTTTTGATGATCTTGGGATGCCCATGGGCTTAATTTTCAAGGGCTTAGTAAGGGTAGGCCTTTGGAGCCTCTCAAGGACTACCATCCAAGGAGCTCAAATGCACCTCTCGACATGAGTAAGCACCGCGCCTTCCATGATCATTATGGCCACACGACCGACAACCGCATAGTCTCAAGAGAGCGGTTCAAAGGTTAATCGAAACGGGCAAGCTTGAGCGCCCCAATGGACCAAAACCGGCAAACCCCGTTCGTAATGGTGACCAGTCAATGACCAAATCTCGAATCCCGAGGATTTGGGTGTTCCCTTAAGCAAAGTTTTAAATAGCTTGCTAGAGCAGTGGTCTCCTCGAACCCACGAGAAACTATCGCCCAAGGATCCCAAAATCCCTTTTGACACCACTAAGCATTGTGCTTTCCATCAGCATCACGGCCATACGACCGACAACCTGTACAACTTTGAGAAAGGCGATTCAGTGGATTAATTAAGAAGGGCAAACTCGAGCGCCTCGCTGATCTCAACCCCGCCAATGATCATTTCCCAAACAACGCGAATGTAAACATGATTGAATTTTATGATTCAAACTCGTGAATTCAATGTACTCGACAAGCCGTATGATTTAGTCGCAACAAATGTTGAGAATGGATGGTTTGACCGCAACAAGCATGTGGCCACGGCAAAGCCGGATTTGGTGAAATGCTTTGAACTCTCGCCCTCCGATAAGTTCACGATCGACGCCAAGGTTAAATGGGATGATAATGATCTCGATGGCAGTATTTGGCGTAAAGCAAGTAAGGATACAAGAAATCCGATGATTAGGAAGGAAGAGTTAGTCCTGGCTTTGGAAAACGCCCATAAGATTCATGAAGAACAAATCGACCCTCGCTCATCAATGCTCTCCGCCGCCACGGAGTTCAGTAATGCTGAGGCGAATGGTTCCCTCGGTCATGGTCGAAGATGAGACTTCGTAAACGCTGATTTCGCCCCTTCATCCTATAACTCTCCATCCCACGGCCAACACCTCCCTCCATCCACATATGATCCCTTGCCAAGGACAATTCCTCTTCAGCTCTTTCCAAAGACTCGTGCCATTAGGGCTCCATCGCCCTCGCCTCCTCGTAACGAGCCGGGCTCCATCACACTGCTCCTCAATTTCAGCAATACCGCGCTTATGCTCCAGCTTCACATAATCGCTTGAGCTATGTGGCTATGTTCTCAAGCCTCTACACCCACTCGAATGCGATCATGAGTTGCTAAAAGAAAATCCGGATGCCACAAGTTTTCCGTTGTCATCTACCGGACTTAGTGAATTCACCCGTCGGGCTCACCTCGCCCGCGGGGCCGTGTTTCCTCCCTCGCCGATAAGAGTCTTGTTGCGAGTTCCAAAGAACTCGAATGTTCCCGTTGATCCCCATGTGGCAATATTGATAGAGCAAGTGAAACAAATGCAGGAGAAGCTTGATCTTATGATAAGTACTAGCACTCCTTTGACCCAAGATGTCGAACTGTGCAAAGAAATGATTCTGTCGCGCAAAATTCAAGTGCCCGAAGTGAGAGAATCCGATAGGACAACTCCGCCCTGCAGAGCACACTTGTCTAATGCCAGCTCCAAGCTTCGAGAAAGGCCCGAAGACACAATCGCCTAGTATCACCCCTTTCACTCAAAAACAACCAGCCGCATCGCCGAATCCTCCCAAACAGAGCCCAATACCCCTCAAGGTCCTCTCAGTTCACTTCCTTCCATCAATATGCTCGCCGACAAAGTTCGTCCCCGTGACTTTTCCGACCCGTTTCTTTGGACAACTTGTGCTCGCCCCACCGCTCCATGGCCTCAAACTCCTCCACTTCCCACCAAGATTACGGGCACGTAATCGATCACCGCCTCGGCCGCAGTAATGGAATCAGAAGTTACCGTAAAGATGGAAAGCTCAAGCGTCTTGGCAACCCAACAACAAAGAGTAGCTAGACTAGGGGCTACCCATCCTTTAATATTAAAACAATCTTTTAGTCAACCTTCGTAGGTTCTAGTACTTTCTTCGTTCAATCAAGTCCTCCTTGGACATTGTAGTTAATCTTAAGTTTTCTATAAAAGAGTCTTTTTCTTTTCTCGCTAGACTTGAGACATAATTTGCACACCTACATTACATTTAATGAAATGGTTTTATTTTAAATGATCACTCGCATCGCTTCAACAAATAATCTCTCGGAAATGATTAAGATTTTAATTAATTGGTGCGAGAAAGTCAACTAATGCCCTCCCTATACACTTTCCTCACCTCACAAAGGCCTCCATCAAGCCATACACTTTCCAAAATATATCCCCATCATCACCTTGATCAAGTCAACGAAGGCGGCAACATCAAGGGACAACAAAAGGTCACTCAAAGACGGGAGATCGACCCCATATCGAAAAAAACAGGGCTTGCCTCCGCCCCATGCATCAAGAAAGTTCAAGTAGAAGCTTGCCTTCGTCCTCAAGTGCTCAAAAAAAAAAAACAAAAGCTTCAAAAAAAAACAAAAGCTTCAAAAAAAAAAAAAAAAGCTTCAAAAAAAAAAAAAAAACAAAAGCTTCAAAAAAAAAAAACAAAAGCTTCAAAAAAAAAAGCTTCAAAAAAAAAAGCTTCAAAAAAAAAAGCTTCAAAAAAAAAAACAAAAGCTTCAAAAAAAAAAATGAGGCCAAGGACCTAGCACCGCCGATCAGAAGGCATGACATATGGGCAAAATTAAAGCCCGAAGAACGGAAGTTGTCGACAACAAGGGAGCAAGCTTAAAGCAACGGCAAAAACATATCATAAGCCCTTAAGCTGCATCCAAAATCTTTCTCCCCCGATGAAGGACGACGATCAAGAAGCAACGGAATCGCTCAAAATGACTTGTCAAGGAATCACCTCAAGGCCCGCACCTTATCATCCAAACTTCCTATCCGAGCCTTTTCACCAAAAGTACCACAAATGTTCATACCCCTTTTCTAAAGCCAAACACAGCTCGTACCCGAACTACGGCGACTCCGAGCTCCTCACAATGAGGGGAACGTAGGCAACCGTAAATGGTCCTGGCCATAAACACATTCAAATCCCGTAAAATCCGGCCTCACCAATAGCCTCTCCTATACACGATCCTCTTCACCATTCGCCAACTTCGACTCTTGGTATCGCTGACTTTCTCCTCATGATTAATCAAAATGTTTGTTCATATCGAGATTAGGGGTTGAATAACCCGAACATTAATAAAGGGTTTTAAGCAATCTTGTGATCATTTTGAATAAAACATATTTTCAGATGTCTCGACAAGTCTTCTTTTTCTACATTATAGGAAAAATAGAGCTAAACACTAATTTTCCGTCGCCAGGGCTTCCATACACTTTTACAAACCTTTCTAAACTTATGCTCTCTCAAAAGAGTCAAACCCAAAGCGAGTTCTTTTGTGCCTTCACAAATGAGGCCATCAAATAATACAAATCGGGATTCATCCCCACTTTTCGAAAAAAAAATATATGCCCCCGCAGTATACATTCCTAAAATTGTCTTGCTTTTACATTTTCTTCCTTGACTAATTGAATAAAGAAAATAATAAAGTAAATATGGAAGGATGGGTTGCCTCTTTTGCTACATGATAATTCAAGAACGTTGGTTCTTCACTCGCTACAAGACGGGTTGGGTCTTTGTTCGCACGCCTACAAGGCCTACCAAAGTTGAAGCCTCTCTAATTGTGTCGATTCACAAATATGAGACCGAGGCTTTGCCAAGTTACTTCTTCCAAATCAAGACTTCGCAAATACATCTCTTCGTACCAAGGCTCCACCAAGCAAGATGAGATTTGATCGCCATGTTGGTCCGCGGGCTAGTCAAGTGCAGCTTCTTTGATGTCCAAGGACGAGGACGGAATTTTAACCAAGACCGTAAATTCATCATATTTCTATGGCTAATATTGGAACCCGAGTCCATAAAACTCCTTGTGCCAATCGAATGAGGTTTCGATGTTCATCCTTGGAAGATGTCAGAATTTTGGTTTGACGATTGCCCTCAACCCCGATGGAACTTTCACGGTAGAAGAGGAAAAGGATCCCCATCCCTATCTTGGCCGCATGCACTACCACCACCTTCCTCACACTCTTCTCAACTCGCGAATCACCCATCCTTTCAAATTTCTATTTGATATACATTCACAGCTCGGGCCTGGGACAGCTGCTTGGAGAAACAAATTGACTTCATCCGATTTGGGCCGTATG
Organism: Adenophora triphylla var. japonica; assembly: GCA_022495995.1. Lineage (NCBI taxonomy): Eukaryota > Viridiplantae > Streptophyta > Magnoliopsida > Asterales > Campanulaceae > Adenophora > Adenophora triphylla. The sequence goes on along the minus strand of JAFEMH010008136.1, from coordinate 25,114 downwards.
GTATGCCTCAAAGCAATGGGGTCGCTCGGTATGTCACAAATAGCTTTGGTATGCCTCGCTTCGGTACGTATCGCCAGAGCTTCGCCATACATCGCTTGAAATGCCTTGACAAAGAACCCAGCTTCAAGATATCCAATCCCCGCACCGCACAAGCCTCATAAGATCCCTTCATGACCGTCTCAACGGGACAAAGAAACCCCAAATACGTACTATCGGACCCATGCAGCCTAACGTGACCGATCGCTTCACGCTCCTCGTGGGGCAAAATCAAGACGAATGTCTTCTCATGGTTGGGGTTACCTCGAATACCACAAAGAAATTGGAATCCCACCTCGCCTTGGAACCAATCTATCGTGGCCTTCCGCAAAGAACAGCTTGGAATGCTTCCACAGCCCGGTCTAGGGCAACAAAAGCCCTTCCTCGTAATGACGCTAGCTCACCCGCTCCTCACACAGCCTTTCACAAATCCATTCCTCACTCAGCTTCGATGGGTTACCAAGCCTCCATCCTGCCATCAATCACCAGACCGCAGCACTCCCCGGTCATGCACCTTCGCCTATGCAATTCAACAATCGTGGACAAAGCAGCCCCGCACTTAAGCCTACTTATGGGCCTCACTCCGGAAATCCGAGTTACCCAGCCTACATCAAGATCGCCTTCGCCCTCTTTGCCGGTTGAAAATCAACAACAAGCCGCGAGGTTCTATCCCTTTGCCTGTGGTCCTACTCAAGCTCCCCTGGTGATTCGGCCAAGGACAGATTTCACCTATGTCCCCAGATCGGCCGTTCCCTCCACCTCGTTCGCGCCGCTGGTAGCTCCTCTCTAGCTCGCCGCCGTTTGAATGCCATGGTTCCACCACAAGACCCTCATTTGGCTTGGTTCGTGGAACGACACAAGGAAATGAAAGCACGATTGCTGAATTGACCGTTAAGAAGTCTCGCTTTCCGACCAACGAACCCGACTCCTTTGTTCCCCACAAATTCGTGATGCCTAATTTGGATCTCTTTGATGGCACCGCATGCCCGAAAACCCATCTCGGACACGTATACCTTGGCAATGAAGGTCAAAAGGGGCGCCAATCGCCAGCTGGCCGACTATTTCGCCTCTCTTTGAAGTCCAAAGGCTCTAAAATGGTTCTTCCGCTTAAAATCCGAGGCCGTGGCTACATGGGACCAGATTACTAGCTAACTTGGAGTGGGAAGCAAATAGATTTGACTGCAGACAACAATGCAGTCATGGCCCCGACGAGAACATCGTGGGACTTTTACAAGCAAGATGGCAACTCCTCCTTTGAAGAGGAACAACTAGACATCTTTCGCTCACGCCCGAAACCACATCCGAGGGCCTCACTTAGCAATTTCCCCTATCCGGATCTACGGGCAATGATCAATTCCGGGCTAAATTTGAGAGGGCTTACAATCGCCAGCCGAGTTGTCGCACCCGCTTACGGATACCGGGTTTCTTCCACCTCCAACACGACTCCCGAAAAGGGCAAGGTGAGAACCGATCGAAAAGGGGACCCCAAGGACCCAATACAAGCCAACAATCCATTCCCTAAAAAAGTAGGGTGAATATGATTGAAGCCACGAACAAGCCAAGTGCCACTATGGCTAACAGCTCCTATATGGAAGACACTCTTCGAAGAGAGGATTCTAGTTTCATAGTCGGTATCAAAGATGGGTTTCTCCCTTCATGACAACTTCACCTCAAGGCTCTCACGTTGATCGATTGGCTCGGTATTTCATCGCATGTCGGCCAAACCTTTAATCGGACCTCTCGTAGTGACGCTTTGTCAAACTCCGGGGCTTCATCAAATCATTCAGAAAGATTCCGTGGTTTTCGCCATGTCTTTTCCATGGAATGGGCTTTATCAAGTCACACCTATCTTCGTAAGAAAGGTCTCGGTCACCTCAACAACCTGTCTTGGAGTTTCGCCTTTAGAACTTGGCATATGGCAACTCCCCGCATCATCAAAAGTTGAGAATTGGGAATCTCCTCATATCAAGCATTTCGTCAAATCACAACTAACCCAAGCAAAAGAGGGTTCATTCATGTCAACATGCTTTGATTCTAGAGCCCGTCGCGCCTTCAAATGTCCGAGATCGAAAAGAAATTTCAATCGAGACCCGGGTTCAAATCCAACTTCATCCCAAGATCAAAATTGACCTCATCAATAACATGCAATTCAGTCCGCGACTAAAGGATATCACCCCACCCGCCTCAAAGCTTGTCCCAAACAAATAACAACACATATATCCCCTCTCATCACCACGCATCCCCACAAAAATCTCCCTGTGGCTCATGTAGCATGCACAAAACTTGAATCAATAGGAAAAATCCTAAGTGATTGAAAATCATAAATCGTAATTTCCCGCCAAAAGCTTAGGCCAAGTGCATCTTCGAAAGCAAATAAACGCATCATCTCATAATCATTTTTGGTTCTATGCATGCATCCGCCATCATGAATGCCATATATGCATCTTCCTCTTCACTAACAAATGCAGGAATTCAAACGTAATCCCCCTTTTCGGCAAGGATGATCTTCACCAAAGACGACCTCAAATGGATGAAAACAAATTCCCAACATCCACAAACATATGAAGACCGCCTCCAGTTGTCCTACAAATCGGTCGTGGACGCCAAGCTCTCCAATACAATTCGGCCGTGGACGCCAAGTTCTCCAATACAATTCGGCCGTAGACGCCAAGTTCTCCAATACAATCCGGTCAGAGACGCCAAGCTCTCCAATACAATCAGGTCAAGGACGCCAAGTTCTCCAATACAAATCAGGTCAAGGACGCCAAGTCCTCCAATACAAATCAGGTCAAGGACACCAAGTCATCCAATACAAATCGGTCAGGGATGCCAAGTTCTCAAATACAATGCGGTTAGAGACACCAAGTTCTCAAAAGCAAGAAGTCCCAATGTGAAGACAAGCTCAAAAACCTCTACAAGTTTGACGATCACCAAAGAAGATGCAGACTCAACCAAACTCCTCCTTCAGGTCAAAATGCCTCCAAAGACAAAGAAATCGTCGGCGTAAAACCGTCCCACGAACGGCAACCTAACAACTCTTCATCAACACCAGCCGTAGCCTCGCCATGTAAGCACAAAGACAGTATGAAAGCATATCTTAATCAACTACTTTTCTAAAAGAACATTATCATCAAATCTTAGGCGACTTCCCAAAAAATAGTCAAACCTCAAATACCGTCAAACCATCAAAGACCATCCCCAGCCTATTTTCGAACTACGACCGGCTTCGATTCCCTCTTAAGGATACGTAGGTAGCCTATCATTAGGTCCAGCCACTCGACCAAAGACGGCCATCCTTTCCTTCTAAGGCAGCAGACGTAAACCGATCCCTTCAAATGAAGTCCACTAGAGGACCATCTATCCTAAACCGCCATCATCGAGGTTCGAGGCGCCTAAGACGCCATCATCGAGGTTCGAGGCACCTAAGACGCCATCATCAAGGTTCGAGGCACCTAAGACACCATCATCAAGGTTCGAGGCACCTAAAACGCCATCATCGAGGTTTGAGGCACCTAAGACGCCATCATCAAGGTTCGAGGCACCTAAGACGCCATCATCAAGGTTCGAGGCACCTAAAACGCCATCATCGAGGTTCGAGGCACCTAAGACGCGTTCATCAAGGTTCGAGGCACCTAAGACGCCATCATCAAGGTTCGAGGCACCTAAAACGCCATCATCGAGGTTCGAGGCACCTAAGATGCCATCATCAAGGTTCGAGGCACCTAAAACGCCATCATCGAGGTTCGAGGCACCTAAGACGCCATCATCAAGGTTCGAGGCACCTAAGACGCCATCATCAAGGTTCAAGGCACCTGAGACGCCATCATCAAGGTTCGAGGCACCTGAGACGCCATCATCAAGGTTCGAGGCACCTAAGACGCCATCATCAAGGTTCGAGGCACCTAAGACGCCATCGTCGAGGTTCGAGGCACCTAAGACGCCATCATCAAGGTTCGAGGCACCTGAGACGCCATCACCGAGGTTCGAGGCACCTAAGACGCCATCATCAAGGTTTGAGGCACCTAAAACGCTATCACACACAACACGAGGAAAGCGATAAATCGCAATCATCCCCAGGGTGACTTCCCAAAAATAGTCAAACCATAGGCGACTTCCCAAAACAAATAAAATCGACTTCAAAATAGTCTAGGCGACTTCCCAAAAATAGTCAAACCATAGGGCGACTTCCCAAAAATAGTCAAAACCGTAGGGCGACTTCCCAAAAATAGTCAAGTAATAGGGCGACTTCCCAAAAATAGTCAAACCATAGGGCGACTTCCCCAAAATAGTCAGATCATAGGGCGACTTCCCCAAAATAGTCAGATCATAGGGTGACTTCCCAAAAAATAGTCAAAACCTTAGGGTGACTTCCCAAAACAAATAGTCTGATCATAGGGCGACTTCCCAAAATAGTCGGACCATAGGGTGACTTCCCAAAAATAGTCAAATCTTAGGATGACTTTCCTAAAACGGTAGGGTCGACGACTAAAGATAGTCGAAAGACCCGAACTACTACGGCTTGATTCCTCTTAAAGATACGTAGGTAGCCTATCATTAGGTTCACCACTGCACCAAAATGGTCATTCCTATCCCCAGCAGAGCGGATATACAACCCTAGCCATCAGACCGAAGAGGGTCATTTCTTATCCCCAGCAGAGTTTCTTTCAAAGCAATCGATCCGTAGAACTCGCTCGCCAGTTGACATCCTAAAACAAATACCTGTGGTCGACAACTAAAGATAGTCGAAAGACCCGAACTACGACCGGCTTCGATTCCTCTTAAGGATACGTAGGTAGCCTATTAAATAGGTTCAGCCACTCGATCACTTGATCATCCTCCCAAAATATGGAGCCTTACTCTTATCGACGACCCCGCTTCCTTCGAAAGCGCCGTCGCCGAGGGGCTACTGTAAGTGCTCCAATTTGAGCTTGTTAGCATTTTCGTTAGAAAATTAACGAAAGTTATAACATTACTAACATTCCTAACATTCCTAACTTTTCTAACAAAGTAAGGGTAAAATGGGCATTGCCATTTAAAGTTAAACCAAGAAAAGAATCTCAAAAAGCAAAAGAAATAAGAAAAATCCGAATTGGGCAAGTTGAAAAACATAAACCGCTGGATTTTTGAATTTTATTCTTCCCGTCCAAAGCCCAGAAGCCGTAATTAATGAACAAGGCACGCCGTCAATCATATCCGCGCGGACATGTTTGTCAATTTCGAGGGCTATAAATTGAACCCTCCTCTCTCGGTTTACACAACACAATTTGATCACAAAGAACGAAACTCGGGCGAAATATAGAGAGAAACAAAGTGGGAATTCCCTTGAATTGCCACCATTTTCTCCAATCTTTCCCAAATCCCACTCACTCAAAATACTTTCAAATCACTCTCATACATACTCTCATACATACACTAACTCAAGCTCAAATCACCCTTTAGGAGGAGGATTAAAGAGAAAACATAGAGGACTTCATTGTTATCTACTTGTTTTCTCTTTAACCAACTCTAATCACCAACCCTAAACACATTCAAATCTTGGTACTCCTCAAGTCAAGCTCATACACAAGGGAAGATAGGTATAACCTCCCTCTCCCTACCCTAAATTTCTTTCATCAATGCATGCATCTCAAACTTTGAAGATGTAATTTGTTCATCAATTTGTTCATCTTTGCTTGACCTAAAAATGTAGTCACCTTGGAATAAATTTCCAATGGATGACCATTTAAAAGGCCTAAATCATTTTCTTACTCACTTAAAAGTGTTTCTTCTAAAGATCATTCACTAAAAAGTGTTTTCCAAAAATCATTTTCATACACAAAATCTTTCTTTCAAAGGATGAAATTCCCCTTCCCAAGCAAATGAAGTGTTTAGTCCTAATGTACCCCAAGGATGGTTTGGTATAGTTGATTCACCACTAAAATGTCAAGTGATCACTAACCAAAACCTAGGGAAATGGAGACAAGCATGGACGCAAAACCCCCTTTAAAATCATGTTTTCTTTCTTGAGAAGTTGCTGTCCAGTAGCAATTTTCTCAGACCTCAGTCCATGGTCTAATTTTTTGGACGCAGATAAATGTGGAATTTGGTGTTGACTACAAAACACTTTTTGTAGCCAACATCCAGATCTTTCCATACATATTTTTACTTTATTTTTTGCGTGAGTAAAACCCAATCTTTCAATTTTTCTCTTAGAGGCCAGTTCATTAGCTTCTGGAAATTCAGATTTCACATCTGAGATTTCCAGAAGGTTTTGACCCCTCAAATTACTTCAAAAATGGAAAGTTCCTTTGCAGAAACCCTATTTAGGGTGTTTTAAGCAACTTTCATTCTCGGACTTTCCCCAGATTCTGAGGTTTTGAATCCTTTAAGTCCATTTCAAAGTCAAGGGTCAACTGCCTTTTTCATTCTGGCAGAATTGCTTTTCAACTCCCAAAAATCTTTTGAGTGCCAAGACTCAACCCAAAAATCATACCAAAAATCTTGGGGATTGTTCAAAGTCTTATAAAGAGTTCCCCATTTTTTTTTTCTCAGTTTCAGCTCATTTTGGTCAAAACACACACACACACACACACACACAAAAGGATTTCAAATGTTTGGAAGACTCGTTTGACGAGGCGCGTCGGGTGCACACTAACGTCCTTCCCGGCGCGTAACGTGACCTCCGAACTCGAATCTCTTGATCTCGGGCTTTTTTTTCAAAGTTTTGGCCCTCAAAATTAAAATGGCGTGGCGACTCCGTTTGATTTTCAAAAAAAAATCGGGCATCATCACAGTAGTGTCCACCAATAGATCGATATTGGGCAATGGAAAATCGTCCTTCGGGCTAGCTTTGTTTAGGTCTCTGAAGTCCACACAAACCCTGACTTTGCCATTTGACTTGGTTACCGTCACTATGTTGGCCAACCACTTGGGGTATTCGACCACTCTATTGAAACCCACTCTGAGCAGCTTCTCTATTTCTTCTTTGACCTGGAGGGACCATTCTGGCTTGATCCGGCGAAGCTTCTGCTTGACTGGCCTGGCTTCTGGGTCCAGTGGGATTCGATGTTCAACAGCTTGAAGTATCCAACCCGTGCATGTCTTTTGTAGGACTGTGCAAATACGTCCACGTATTCTTTGAGCAAATCAATGAGGGCTTCCCGTTCTTCCCCGGTGAAGAAACTGCCAATTTGTGTCTCTTTGGGCTCTTCAGTAGTTCCCAAATTCACCGTAGTTAATACCTCATCGGCAGCTTGGGCCCGATTGTCGTAGGCGGTCAAAAACCTGCCTCATATTATCATTTAAAAAGTTTTCATCTAAAAAGTCTGTGTCCTCTTCAAATGAATCATTATTAACCACTTTTAAGTCATTAAGATTTGTCTTAGTTAACTTATCATTTGTTAAGGTGGCAATTAAGGGATACGCGAGAAGGTCAACCATTTCATTCAATGCAAAAGGGAAGACAGAGTTAAAGACACGGCGATGTTCGTCAGCGGTGAGAGTATCAGACCTATCTAGAGATTCAAACTTAATAACAAAAGACTCTGAGGACTGGGATTCGAAGATCCTTGACTGACTCTTGACCCTACTCTACTTATTTGACTCGAAGCTTTTGACACGGGTTGGACTTTTTCTTTCTCCTGCTGTTTTTCAGAAAACTGGAGACTTCAGGCCGACCGGGGAACTTGCCGGAAATCATTGGTAAGCCGGTATTTTGAAAAGACGGTGAGGGGAGTTAGAGAAATCTGATGCAATCCCTTGGTTAGTTCATTCATGACAACCGGACTTATTGGCTGAGGGGTCTGGCCCATCTTGTCAATACCCCGCGGATAAGTCAGCTCCTCTTTACTGATCACAACCTTATATGTGCGGCCAAGAGGAGGGTTAACCTGGATGATGTTGACAAAGTTTTCCTCGGGAGATACCTTGGTTCTGCCTTGGTTAACTCTGTATTCCATGGGAGTCTTATGTTCTGCCTCCAGATCAGCCGGCCTTTTGTCGGACGTCGCAGTGGCGATAGACCCAGAACTCTTTATCCTGAGAGGGACCAATGACGATGGGAGGGTTGGGTTGGACTTCGTTTTGGCTGACTGCTTCCTTGGTGGGCCTTTTGGGGTAACTGACGTAATAGTCAAATTTGCCTGAGGGCTCCCCTAAAGTTCCCACACTCTCGTCTCCAGCTTCGTATCCCTCCTTCAATTTCTGTTGCATGGACTTCCTCTTCTTCTTCTTTCTAGAAGGAGCATCTTCGCTGATCCAGTCTTGATATTCATCTTCCAAACAATCTTCACAATCACACACATCATACCATATGTGGGGTATGGGTTGAGCTGGGGGAGCCTCACCTAGCATCTGGTTACCAGCATGGTTGACTACCACATTAGCCATTCTTAACACTGGAATGTTAAAGTTGATGATTTTACGGTTTATCTGAGACTGCTGAAAGCGAATCCCTGACTGGAGAGAAACTGATTAACCGACCACCCGGAACTCTGACCCAATACTTGCTCGCTGAAAGGGGGAGAGAACGGCTTTAGGTAGGGGAGAGGATAGGCTTAGGATGGACTCATGCATATGCTCTTTCTTTTTTTTTATATATTTTTTTATATATATATTTTTATTTTTTTTGAGAAAAAAAAATGATTTTTATTAATCCTAGGAATGGTTGGAAAAGGGGGACACCTTCTTTTTCCCATTCTACGATATTCCTGGATCAGTGGGTTCCATCACTACATCTATAGACCCCCTGTATTCCACCTGTATTGCACCTCCGGGACGGACAATCCCGGCAGAGGTCCTATAGGGCACGTGGAACCCACCAATCGAAAGGGAGAACGAACCTATGGGCATACGAGGCAAAACAAGTCAAACTCGGGGTTTTCAAAACCAAGTCCAAGTCAACGTCTAGACTCGAGAGGAGAGAGGGTCAAAAGTACGTTTGAATGTACGAGACCGCAATTTGCAGGTAAAACCCTAGAAGAATTGGGCATGACCTCTCCTCATTTTGAGTTGAAAAATCCGGCATGGCCTCTCGTCACTTAGTGGCGAAATTTCGGCATAACTCTTGTTAGTATGCGCCAAGAATTCGACATGGTCCCACGTTGACACATGTCGAGAACGCGTCATGACTTCTTACGAAGCCAAGCCGAGAAATCGATATGTACCTACGTCGAGATATGTCAAGATCTTAGCGTGTACTTACGTTGAATTATGTCGTAATTCCGACATGAAGAGGGAGAGTATGCCAAGATTTTTGGAGACGAAGCATGACTCGGACTTTGTGAGAAAATTTTTGAAAACCGAGTTTAGAAAATGTTTTGAAAAGTATTGGCCAAAAACCAACCGGTCACGGTAGAAAGTGTGTCACGGACAAGTGTTGGCTGACTCATAGGCTAGGAGGACTTTAGGCGCTCAAGCGTTCGCGAAACACGTCACTTTCCGCGATGCCGTCCGTACACTCCCGGGTTCTAACTCTATGTGCGGGTAGCGTGCGAGTAGTGTGAAGGTAATCTTTCTAGGAAAATATTTTTTGATTTTTTTTTTTTGTAAAAGATTTTTTGTTTTTCTTTTTTTTATGCAATATGTAATATGCAAAGGAAAATGAGAGAATGAGTCCAAAGCACGACAAAAGGGGACTGTCCCAAATGTCAGAATTTACCAATCGCTGTAGTCCAGCGTCATCCTGCCCTGTTCTGATCAACGGGAAGAGCAAATAGCAAAAGGGGGGGAAGCTCCGGATCCCAAAAATGCCACATACCAAAGCATATAATCATAGAAGCATGGCAAGGCCCATATGAGCATACAAAATGACACAATGCACACACAAGGAGAATATAGAAATTGTCCAAGTTGATTTAAAGAAAGTTAGACCCTCTTAAGAAAAAACTTTTTTTTTTTTTCAAAACAGAAGAATGATACTGGTACGTGGAATTGTTAAACCACCGTTTATCCCAAGCCCCGGGTTAGGAAGCGATACAGGAAGGTTAGGGGTTTCCACCTATATACCAAGTATAGTCTTCATAGTTTTTTTTTCTTTTGTTTTTTTTTTTTAAGAAGTTTTTCAATGTAAGTCCCCAGCGGAGTCGCCACTGAATGAACGCTCGCCCGAAAAATTTGTGTTGGTGTTGTAATGATAAGTTTCGAAAATTTCGGTTTTGGGAGTCGCCACGCCGTTTTTAAAGGAAAACATTGAAAAACCTATTTTTAAGAGAATTTTGGGTTCGGGAGTCTGGTTACGTGTTTGGGAAGAACTAGCAGAGAGTTCACCCAACACGCCTCTTTCGAGACTTTCAATCAACATTGGACAATTATATACATTCAAGGTGTGTGTGCAATATGTGTCGATGAGCAAGACATGCAAATTTGGCATTTCATTGATGACGTAAAGACTGGATACAACTTGTGAGCCATGACAGGGGGCCACACCCTTTACATATCATGATTTTCATAACAAGGAATAAGATCAAGATAATCTGCTCAAGGTGCTTTGATGTCGTCCGACACAGGACTTCCCAGGAAGGGGATGTCGGACGACATAATGCCTCATGGTCAGATTCTCTTTTACAATGACCAAGCTATTCTGGAACTGGAATAACATTTATTTCACCCATTGAAGACACTATTTGGAGGTCTAAGTTAAGTTTGGGGGTTGATAGGAGTGAGCAAAGTCATGATTGACTTTTAATGACACGGATGTCATATGACATAGAACATTCGAAGTCGTCTATGTCATATGGCAAACCGCCTCTATCAACTAGATCGCACCCAAACAGACCTTAGGCACCCCAAATAGTGGCTTATGAGCCAAAAAATACTTAGGTCAGCTTTGAGTTACGAAAGGGGTTAAATCTGATAGATCTGAAGTCCAAGAATGGCTTTATAGCCTTCTGGGAGCTCTATGTCGTATGACACAGGATCTCCAGAGAGTCCTGTGTCGTCCGACAAGAGTGGCCTATTTCAGTGCCCTTCAGTCTGTTTGATTCCCCCTTTGTTCTCAAAGCAAATCAAGTATTTTTATTAATTGTAAGCAGTAATATAACAGTATTATGTGAGTATTATGAGATGATCACATGGCTTTAGTGGCCAAATGTGATAAATCACATGTTTATGGCCACTTTTATGTAGCCATCACCTCCTAACTCAAAGGAAATGAGTAAAGATTCAGACTTTAATGGTGTTTATGCCACCAAATGTTCAGATCTGAGGTGGGGAGAAGTGAATATTGGAGATTCACTTCTCCACCACCTTTATCATGCAAATATCCCAATTTTTACATAATATTAAAGCAAGTAAGCATGCAAGGTAATATGAGTGTATGGAAGAGTTATTTAAAGAGAGAAAAGGGTTTAGTGGCTACCTATTGTAGTCCACAAGGTAAGATCACCAATAGTATGGTGTCTACCCCTTCAACACACCAACAAGGAGGGTTTCTTTGGATCTTGGCCTTGGTGTATGTGTGTGTGTGAGGAGGGAGGTGAGTGTGTGTGTGTATGAGAGAGAGAGAGAGACTCTATTTGTGCAGAGTTTCCCCTATTATACTGATATCCTCCCAATCCTCTCTAAAAGTCCTCCTAAAATGATCAGCCATGCCTTGTATTTATAGGCAGGCTGATGGGAAGATCTCTGTCGTCCGAGTGAGGCAAGAAACTGCCTTAGTGTCGTCCTGTGTCGGACGACAGCGTATATCATTTTGGCACAATTGGGCCGAGTGGCTGGCAGGCCCAATGGGTTGAATGGGCTGTTGGGTGATTGGACTTAATTTGCTTCTTTAGCAATTATATGAGCCCAAAATCAATTAAAGTGGACCCAAAACAAGAGTTCGGGTCGGGGTACTCACAGGTAGTTATGTATTAAGTGAGTGACGTTAATTGTTTTATGCAGGTACTCAGTTATTATGGCAGGAACTAAGGGTAATCAAACTGAATCTTCAAGCAATGAGAATGCAAGGGATGAGACTCGGACTATGTTCCAAGGTATGTTTGAGGCATCAATGAAAAATGTGAATGATCAGAGGCAGGGAGGAGAACAGGCACCTCCAAGGTATGGACTTGAACATTTTTTGAAGATGAAACCAATCGGGTATGATGGTGAACCAGATGTGACTAAGGCTGAAAGATGGATAGAAGCCATGGAGAAGATATTTGATGTTTTTATATGTACTGATGAGGATCGACTTAGATTTGCTACTTATAAGTTTTCTGGGGCTGCAGAACATTGGTGGAGAACGTTAAAGGCTAGTTGGGATGATGCTCACGTGCCATATACTTGGGAGAATTTTGTGAGGAAGTTCAAGGAGCACTTCATTCCTAGGGTGGATCAAGATAGAAAATAGGTAGAATTTCTTAATTTGGAGCATAATTTCTCTTCAGTGGCTCAGTATGTGGCTAAGTTTACCGGGCTATCTAGGTATTGTACTCATTTAGTTGCATCAGAAGAGAGGAAATCAATGCGGTTTGTCGTGGGATTAAAGACGGCCGATTCGAACTCAGTTAGTATCTCATAAGTTTCAAGATTTTCGGGATGCGATAGATCGTGCTTATCACGTGGAACATGACATTGAGGATCATAAGAGGAAGACTGAAGTGTTAAGTGCCAAAAGATAAGGAGGGCAAGGAAGACCACAACAACCAGGCAGGGATAGTCGAGGAGGATAGGGAATGTCATCACAATTTAGAGGACAACCACAGGGATAACAAATGTTAGAAGTCGAGGTAATACTCTAGTGGAATCAACATAAGAGGGTATACTCATTGTCAGAAGGAAGGGCATACAGAAGAGCGATGTTGGAAGAAGCAAGGAAAGTGTGTGAATTGTGGACAGTTGAGGCATTTCCAAAAAGATTGCCCTAAAGCAAATAATCAACCATCGAGGAGTGGCACTGGGACTTCACAAGGTCAGAAAAAGGATGCTTCAGGGAGGCCTAAGGTTCAAGGCCGTGTCTTTGCCGTTAATCAGCAACAGGCGGCGGATTCCTCAACAGGAATAGGAGGTATCATTTTTATATCGAATCTAAGAGCACGCGCACTTATAGACCCTGGCTTATCGCAGTCATATATTTCCATGCATTTTGCATCGCAGTTGCATTCTTCTGCTGAGTCTTTGCCTTATGTGTTAGAAGTATCGACTCCTATGGGAGAATGTTTGGTAGCTGATGAAGTGTTACGTGCTTGTGATGTGAGTTTATGTGATCATGTTTTACATCCTGATTTAGTAGTGCTACCAATATATGATTTTGATGTCATTTTGGGCATGGATTGGCTAAGCAAGTATCATGCTTTAGTTGATTGTCGTAAGAAAATGGTTACATTTTCAGTCCCTGATATGCCTGAGTTTGTTTTTGAGGCCATCCCATCCGTTGGGACTATACGTGTTATTTCTTATGTGAAAGCTAGGAAATTGTTACTTCGTGGTTGCGCCAGATATTTGACTAGTGTATTAGATACTACAAAATAGTTACCTGAATTTGGGAATGTACCTGTAGTTAAAGAGTTCCCTGATGTGTTCTCTACAGAGTATGTTATGCCTCCAGATAGAGAGATTGAGTTTTGTATTGATTTGCTCCCATGTATAGCGCTGATATCAAAGGCACTTTATAGAATGGCTTCGGCAGAATTGAAAGAATTGAAAGTTCAGTTACAAGAATTGCTTGATAGGGGATTCATCAGACCCAGTGTTTCATCGTGGGGAGCTCCATTTTTTGTTTGTTAAGAAGAAAGATGGATCCTTGAGATTGTGTATTGACTATCGACAATTGAATCAAGTGACTGTGAAGAATAATTATCCATTGCCTCATATTGATGATTTGTTTGATCAAGTTCAAGGCTCGACGCCTTCTTGAAACTCGATTGGAGGAGTGGATATCATCGCTTGAAGGTCCGTGCAGAAGATATTTCTAAGACTGTCTTTCGTACCAGGTATGGCCATTTTGAGTTTCTTGTCTTGCCGTTTGGGTTAACAAATGCGCCGACAATTTTTATGGATTTGATGAATCGAATTTTCAAGCCTTATCTTGATACTTTTGTAGTTGTATTTATTGATGATATTCTTGTTTATTCTAAATCTCGGGAGGAACATGAACAACATTTGTGAATGGTTTTGGCTATGCTCCGAGAGAAGCAATTATTTGCAAAGTTTAGTAAGTGTGCTTTTTGGCTTGAGGAGGTTTCTTTTCTGGGGCATGTTGTGTCGAAAAAAGGAATTTCGGTTGATCCTTCTAAAACTGAAGCCATTGTTAGTTGGAGGATCCAGAAACAGTAACCGAGATTCAAAGTTTTCTGGGTTTAGCAGGGTATTACCGAAGATTCATTTAAGGATTTTCGAGGATTGCTACACCGTTAACTCAGTTGACTAGAAAAATGTACCATTTGTGTGGAATGAGAAATGTCAAGTCAGTTTTGAAGAATTAAAGAAGAGATTAACCACTGCACCTATTCTTGCGTTGCCTAATGGGAATGATGACTTGGTTATTTATTGTGATGCTTCGAAGAAAGGTTTGGGGTGTGTTTTGATGCAAAATGGGAAGGTAATTGCATATGCTTCTAGGAAGTTAACTCCATGTGAACAGAATTATCCGACCCATGACATGGAACTTGCTGCGATTGTTTTTGCATTACACAAATGGAAGCATTATCTTTATGGGGCAAAGTTTAAAATTTTCTCAGATCAAAAGAGTTTGAAATATCTTTTCTCCCAGAAAGAATTGAACAATAGACAGCGTAGATGGATGGAGCTTCTGAAGGATTATGATTGTACCATTTCCTATCATCCGGATAAGGCAAATGTGTTTGCTGATGCTATTAGCCGGAAAGTCATATGTAGCTTAAATGATGGTCCGAGAATGGAAGATGTTAGAAGATGCCCGAGATTGGTGTCCCCGTGAGTTGAGGCATGGAGTTATATTTGCGAATATTAGTGCATTGCCAACCTTAATTCAATATATAAAGGATGTTCAAAAGGATGATTCCGAGTTGAAGAAAATAATGGATAAAACTACGGATGGAAAATTTAAGGATTTCTCTCTTAGTTTCGATAGAGTATTGACTTATAGAGGTCGATTATGTGTACCTAACATTGATGGAGTTAAACGCCAAGTTCTTGATGAAGGCCACAAGTCCAGGTATACCATTCATCACGGGAGTACAAAGATGCATCAGAATTTGAAGCAACATTTCTGGTGGAACAATATGAAGCGAGAAATAGCATATTATGTATCAAAGTTCCTGACTTGTCAACAAGTTAAAGCCGAACACCAAAGACCCGCAGGTTTGCTCCAACCTTTAGAGATTTCGGAGTGGAAATGGGAACATATCACAATGGATTTTGTAATGGGATTGCCTCGTACTCATAGGAAGCATGATGCAGTTTGGGTAATCGTGGATAGATTAACAAAGTCCGCTCACTTCTTACCTATTGATATTGGCTATTCGATAGAGAAGCTTGAAAAATTGTATACTCACGAGATTGTGAGATTGCATGGGGTTCCTGTTAGTATTGTGTCAGACCGTGATCCCCGATTCACTTCTAGATTTTGATAGGCATTACAAAAAGCCTTCGATACAGATTTGAGATTTAGCACGGCATTTCATCCTCAAACTGACGGCCAATCCGAAAGAACAATTCAAATTCTTGAAGATATGTTACGGGCTTGTCCAGTTGACTTCTCGAATTCTTGGGATATTCATTTACCACTTGTTGAGTTTGCTTACAATAATGCTTATCGCCGAATGGCTCCTTACGAAGCTTTGTACGGGAGGAAGTGTAGATCTCCTATTTGTTGGGATGAAATCGGGGAAGCCAAACTTTGGGGTATTGATATGGTTCAGGATTCAGTTGAAAAAGACAAGCTTATACGGAATCGATTGACAATGGCCCAAGGTAGACAAAAGAGCTATGCCGATCATAGGAGGCGAGACCTTGAGTTTCAGATAGGAGATTTTGTATTTCTGAGAGTTTCGCCAAAAGTGGGAATTAGAAGGTACGGCAAGAAGGGTAAACTCGCTCCAAGGTATGTTGGACCTTTCAAAATTTTGGAAAGAGTCGGAAATCTTGCTTACCGTCTTGCGTTGCCATCTTCTCTTGGTAAGATGCATAATGTGTTTCATGTCTCCATGCTTCGTAAATATTTGCACGATCCATCTCACCTGTTACCGAGAGTACCAGAAGATATTGAGCCGGATATATCTTATATGGAGCAACAAATTCAAGTAATTGATACCAAAGTTCAAGAGTTGAGGAACAAGAGCACTCCACTTGTTAGGGTCGTGTGGAGGAACCATAATGTCGAAGATTCGACTTGGGAGCTTCGGGAAGAGATGAAACGAAAGTATCCGTGGTTGTTTGATCTTCTCGGTAAGTAAATTTAAAATTCGGGATAAATTTTCTTTAAGGGGGAGTGATTGTAACGACCCCAAAATGAGGCACTATTTTGATCACATGTTTGAGCACGTGTATATGGCGTGTGTTGCATATCATTTCATGCATTGCATTATATTTGTGATTATTTTGTGTTAGTTTAATATTTTATATAACTTATTTGGCATTTTTAAGTATGTTAATAAATTAAATTTAATTATTTAATGACTAATTGAAACTAATAGGAGTTGTGTAGTTGAATTAGTAATTGTAGAAATTTAACTAAAATCTATAAAATATACTCGGGTGCTAAAGTGTAAAAGTTAAAAATTAAGAAGTTTAATTGCAACAACTCAACTCTTGGAGGAGCTTAAGTGAAAATTTATTCAATGTATATCTTCCTTTGTGGTGAATCTTCATGAACAAAACCAAAAAACATCAGCAAATTTGCTCTCCTCTGTTCCTCTTCATATTCCAATTAGGTTTCCTTCAAAATTCAACATAAATTCAATCATTGTCCGTTCTTCAATCCGACTACGTCAAAATGTTCGGGAAGCAGAGTAGAACATTTCCATCCGAGTAGATTTTGAAATCTTTCATTTTATTTCGGGAGGTAAGTTATTATTTCCTTTCTTTAATTCTTGCTCATATGATGTGTTAAGCTAAAATTGTTGAAGTATAAATGTTGCATGTCACATTAGAACATTTTCCTTGGGTTTGGAATGGATTGAAATGAACTTGGATGAGTTATAATTAAGTGTTTGCAGTGGTGCTAGCTTGGGGTGAAAAGGTAGGTGTCAAATATCACAAAAAGGAAAACAAGATATGGATTTCTGCAGAGGGCACGACTCGTGCTGCAGGTCACGAGTCATTCCCATCCTAGCCAATCGTGATACGAGTCATGCACATAATTGCACTCGTGCTAAATTGTGGCACGAGTCGTGCTGTCTAGCACGAGTCGTGCCCTGCCCTATTTTCTGCTGTATTGAATTGAAGAAGCTGCATAAAATATAAAGCACTTCTTACTAAATACCTAATATACCTTTTAACCCAATTGAATACCATAATCCAAGTACAATATATGGGCTACCAAATGATGTCTTAACATATCAATTAGGATGTTGGAAAGGTTGTTTAATACTTGGCTAAAATGGGTAGAACATTTGATTGTCATGGAAACCAAAGTGTTCTCGCAAATTATATTGTTGATAAAAAGATCCTTGAAATGTTAGGTGGAGTGTATAGATTTTATGTGTTATTCAATATTTACTAGTTTATATAGTTAATGGTGGGTTTGATAAGGTTCCCTACTTTGGAATCCCAAGCTAAGATGAATGATTTCACGGATTCATAGCCGTTGTTCTATTTATGAGTAATACTTGTTTATCATCTTATATTGATGTATTTGGTATGGTTCCCTACTTTGGAATCATATATTGGTTGTTTAAGCAAGTATTTATTACTGTGCTTTTATTTAAAGTCCAGTTGATACTTGATTATTACATCGGGCAGTGATATGAGATTATAATGGCACTTGAGCCAAGTTCATTTTAATACCATTCACTGGTTTCCCATTTTTAACCCCTTCCATTGGCCATGGTTGGGTTTGGCTAGCTCCCTTTGAGTGAGTATTCTAGCTACACGTATGGGATATTACTTGGTGTCATTTTCCCTTGCTGTTGATGTTGTAGTTTGGTTCCGAAACCTCTTCTTCAGATGTTGATGCTGCTCAGACTATTATATCCTTTTGGATTGAACCTTGGCTCCGTATCCTTCTAAGTGTTACGTTATCGCACTTATGTGTTTATCTTATGCACCCTTCTATATGTTTACAAGATTGTGGTGTATTAGATGATTAAGTTGATATATGTTTACATGTTGGAGTTTTGCATATCATATTGTTGCATTCATAATAGCTTACTAAGATTTATCTCACCCCTTCCTTTATTGTTTTCCTTAGATAAGGGAGAGCCAAGGGCTAGGTCACATTGAGCACAGGTGTAAGTACCCCAATCTGGATCACACCCTTTCACACACACGGGAAACACCGCAGACTCATCAATACAGTCTCGACGACCCCTCTCACTCAAAACCCTCTCTAAACCCCCAACCAAACCAAGGGAGGAGCCTTTCTGGGATAAAAAGGGACAAAAGGACCTTTCGGGAATTTTCAGGAAATTGAGAAAGCAATATTGGTCCGTACGGACCTCTTTGTTGTCATAATTACTGAATCTCCTTAAAGTCCACAATATTCCTCAAATCCCGGGAAAATGATTACTCCCTCGCAGAGTTGGTCCGTACATGACCTCTTTGCATGCAAGATGGTCCGTACGGACCTTATTGCTCAGGGACACCATAATTGCAAATATTCCTCCATCATCACAGATTCCCTCAAATCGAGGAAAACCAAAAACTGGATTACTGTGGAGGTCCGTACGGACCTCTTTGCACCAAATCTCGGCACTATAAATAGAGGGCTCCCCCTCCTCATTTTCACACACCTCCCACTTCTCTCTTCCTCCCTAGGCCTTCGGCTTCCTCTAAGTCCTTTCTAGGCACTCCCTGCCCCTTTCTGATCCTTCCGAGGCCTTCCGAGCCTCCTCGTGGTGCTCCGAAGCCTCCCCGAGCGCCTCCCGAGACGCTCCCGCCTGCCCCGAGGCACTCTCGAGGTACTCGAGGCCCCTCGTGGTACTCCGAGGCCTCGCCCCGGTCTTTCCACGGTGTCCCGGCTCTTTCCGAGTCAAACCGACGATCCCAAACCACGCCGAAACTCCGCCCGAGTGACTCTCCGCCACCATAACGCACGCCGAACCTCTCGCCCGAGTGATCCCGACGATCCCCACGCACGCCGAACCTCCGCCCGAACGCAGCCTACAACCTCAACTCACGCCGAAACTCGTCCGCAGACAACCGGTCCCTCCCGAAGCAATCCCGATCCATACCGAACGCTACTCCGACCTCAAACACCATTCCCGCGGAAGACAGACGCGAACCAACATTGGTAAGGCTTCCTTCCATTACTATTTCAATACATTTTCATACATAGCATACAATGTAGACATCCGATACAAAGATGCATTTTTAAAAGCACACACACACACACACACAACATTTAAAGGATATTAGGGTATCCGAAAGACTCGTTTTTACGAGGCTACTTCTGGGTGAGCTTCTAATATTCTAATATTCTCTTCCCGGGAGTCATCTCGACCTCCGAACTCAAAATCTCATCACACAAAAACAGCTTTAAAATTATCTTTAAACCGATGCCCTTTTTCAATGTTTTGGGCTTAATAAAAACGGCGTGGCGACTCTCTACAAAACAAAAACGGCGAGACACATCGCTCCAACGCGAAAGATGCCAGATGGGGCGCGATTGCGCCGCCTGATCCGGTAATTTCGTTGGCGACTCATTGGGAATTTTTGTTTTAAAATCTTTTTAAACAAAAACAAAAGATTTTTAAACGATGATGAGGGTCAAACTTTCATTTTACCCCTTCCTTTAATCGTTGTGTGTGTGTGTGCACGTGCTTTACTTTTTATTTTACAAAAAAAAATAAAAATACAAAAAAAAAAATGCATCAATATACATCTCGTAAGCATACATTTAAAATTCTTCAAAACTCCCGTTTTACTCGTAAAAGAATTTTAGAGACCGCACACTACGCGCATCGCCGCCTCGGTTACACCGCACACTACTCACACTGCCGCTCGGTTACACCGCACGCTACGCGCACCGTCGCTGATACACCGCACACTACAACCCTCAACCCGGAGTGGTCTCGCTGGGCAACGTTAGGTCTTCCTAGGCCTCTTGACGCGCACGGATCATTCCAAACATCCCATCCTAGCCAAGCGTCAACCCCGCACGTTTGAGTCTTGAGTCACACTCGTCCCGCACTCTGCTGGTTTTTACCCACCCGTGTCATACACTGGATACATATACCATGCCGGCCATTTTTCGAGTCAAGGCTCTAACTCAAGATCCTCGCGCAAGCAAGGCGATGAAAGGTCATGCTAAAATCTTGACCTCGATCTTGATTTCCGGCTACACCTGCACGATGTTCCGTCCCGATATACATCCATGCCGCATGACACCATGTCATCACGCTGATACGTCGCCCATGACGATATGACCCACCTAACGCCTAACGTCACTGCATCCCTTGCGCAAGCAAGGTAAAGAGAGGTCATGCGCGAACTCTTGACCCGATCTTGACTCAAGGCCGGCTCGGCTCACTATTCACATGGCTAACGCATCAAAACGAACATGACAAAGCTCGGTCCTTAGGTTCGATTTTTCTTTAGGCCGGTGGAAACCGCTTGCACTATAGGACCCTCGCCCGGGGCCGTCCACCCCGGGATGTCGAAATACAGTGTGCAAAACGAGGGGCTTATAGCCGCACGTATGGTCTCCATCGACCCAGATCTAGCATAGTTGCGAAAAGAAGAGCAATCTTTTCCAACCTACCTAGGATTCGAGAAAACATGTTTTAAGTAAATTAAAACAACAAAAAATCAAAATAAAAGAAACGGAAACCGCATGCCACGTGAGCTTTCCCCTTTTATCCCGTTAGGCCATTCCCGTGTCTAAACCTTGCCCGCCACCCTCCAAATAACCGAGAGTGGCCGAGAATCCCCGAAGCCGCCTTTTCGCATCGAGGTCACAAAGTCCGATAGCCCTTCCAGCCAACGGTCCGCACCGTCCCGATACTCCCCCATGACGGATCACCGTATAACAAGTGAGGGAAACGGAACCCCGCCACTAAGGAACCTCCAGATAATGGAGGAGGTGCCGCGAGCCTTCAAACCATCAAGAAGCGCCAAGAGGAACAAAGCAAGCTCGGATCGCCGACACCTTACGTCTCGAGGAACAGCCAGCTTCCCAACCCGACTAACCTTGTTCTCATAGAGGACTAAGATATACCGGCTCCCGGTTGCCAAAGCTATCGCAGTGTCCCGCTCCGCCAAGCTACGAGATCCCAAAGAACGCAAAGCAGCCTTCGCTCAAAGCTCCTCAGCGCTGGGCCAAGCAGCCCGACATGCTCCGCCAAAGACAGCCGCTTCCCGCTTCGCACATCAAGCTTCGCACCAACAAGACACATACGTGCCTCGCTTCCGCGTATCCCAATGCATCTCGGTATCCCTGTGATTCAATCCTTTGCCTCTATACGAGCCTCGCAACCACAATCAAAAGTCCCCATTCTTACCAAGGACAGTATCCCGAGCGGATATCCCGACATCTCAAGCTTTGCCACCCGCTAGTCTCGCCAATTGGGGCTAACGAATCATTTCCCAGCCTCCCAAACACAACCCTACGGACCTCGGCAATCACGCCCTCAACTTCAACACCCTGTGGTATGGGTTGGGTATACACTCAACTACCTCCCCAAGACTCCCGAATGGCGATCCCATCGCCCAATCCACCTCCATCTTCTAAGCTTCCGTCCCCGAAAATGGTAACCCACCTCGCATACTCGATCCCCACATGGCTTGGCTTATCGAGCAACGAAGGACATGCAAGGCAAGCTAGCTAGTTCTCGGAAGGACTCCCTCCCCGCCACCGATCCGAACAAAGTGGTCCCTCTTCCTCCAAAGTTCAGATGCCTAAATGGAAAAGTTTGACGGACAGAATGCCCAAAACCCACATCGACACCTACGTCCCGGGTATGAGAGCCAAAGGGGCAACCCTCAACAAATGGCGCATCATTTTCAGCATTCCCTCAAATCCACAAAGACTAAGGTGGTTCCTCAATGTGAAGGCGTAAAACCGCTCCACGTGGGATCGATCGTTGAAATCTTCTCGGAGAAGTACCGCGCCAATCTTTGAATGGGAAACAAACCGCCATGATCTCGCAAGCCACCGAACAAAAGGATGACGAACCAAAGGGGCGAATTCTACAAAAGATGGAACTGGAAGCTAAGCGAGATAATGGATCCACTTTCCAAAGAAGAGCAGATGGACATCTTCCATTCCCGCCTCAAGCCATCTTTGAGAACCTTGATCAGCCCACCATTTCTACCCGATCTCCGTGCCATGGTCAACGCCGGACAAAGTTTGAAAAGACTCGAGTCTTCAAAAGGCAACGATCCCCGCCTCTATCTTACCGCTTATCGAACAAACTCCGGTGTAACTTCAACTCCCGCCCACCAAAGGAAAGGAAGCAAGGCCGAATAAATAAGGGCCGCACTACATTCGTAACTGAGCTCAAGTAAACCGCGATCAAGCTCCCCAAAGAATAGCAACCCCCTCGCTTCCCACAGCCCAAAGATTTAGATAACCTCGGAAATGCCCTCGGGTCAAGTATTCAAGCTGTGAAGCGAAATCTTCTCAAACCACTCGAGAATTTCCAACCGAAGACCCTCAAACCCAACATGGATATGAGCAAACATCGCGCCTTCCACAACTACCCCGGCCACACCACCGACAATTAAGCTTCGTACTCAAGCTGTGGTCCAGGGGCTCATTTGAGGAGAGAAAATTGGAACGCCCTCGTGGTCCCAATACCATCGGAAATCCATTCCCCCGAACGACAGTGGTAAACTCAATAGCCTTTGACGAAACTCCAAGCGAGAGCAGACTCCCGCAATTTCCGAAACCGCGCATGCCAGTCTCCGCTACGACTGGGAGCGTGAAACCGTAGTCAAAAGATCTCGTGACCGGGAATTCCGACAAGAACGCCAAGGGCCACCGTCTCCCTACGATCTTTGCCCCAGCCCAAGGCATACAAATGGATGGATCGAACGTTCTCAAGAGACCGAGTCCAACGGTAGCACGGAAGCGGTTTAGCCTTCACAAGACGATGACTTGCCAATATGTGAGAATCGGCACAACGAAGCCCTCCTCATCCTCATAAAAATAGAGATGTTCTTCCTCCCGAACGCCTTGATTGATAACGGCTCCGCAGCCAACATCATCGCTTTAAGCACACCGAAACGACTCCGCATCGACCGCTTCTCTGATAAGGCCTTCACCCCTCGTAATCCGAGCCTACGATTCCACCGCACGACTCAATCGTAGGAGTCATCAATTTGAGAATCCACCCGACGTACAATCGAGCTCTGCAGAGTTCCAAGTCGTGGAAATCAAACCAACCTTCTCTCGCTTATTGGGACGGCCTCGATACATCGATGAAAGCAAGATCATCTACTCTTCACCAATGCGTGAAATTCATCAATGCCAACGGAGCGATCAAGTGATCCGCGGAAGCAAGCAGTAATGGCAAGTGCTTCGCCAAAGCAAGCTATGACCTGTAAGAAGGTCCCGACATGACCGAATACTCTTCCCTGCATGATTCTCCTACCCCCGTCCCGCTACGGCCGATCTCACATCCACGCTCTAAGCTCGCGACGAGCCGGAAATTGAAGAACTCACGGGCCGATGACAACTCGATATATGCGACCGTGAAGAATGCTTCGAGAGAGGATCAAGAGACGGATGCCCTAATGGAGATTGATCGAGGAGAGGACCCTTACTTCGCCGAAAACCCTCAAGCAACCGGCTCATCACCGATCCCCAGGTACAAGACAACCCTCTAGCCGACACTCTCGGATCTTACTTAGGGACACCCATCACAGCCTAGTTCAATTCAACATTCCGGGCATGTCCGACTGACGAACAGCCGCGCAACCTCCTCCAAGGCTTAATCGTGGAAGGAGATATAGCATGCCCGCTCGAGTCGACATCGTGAACGTCGTCCAAGCAAAGATCCTGATAAAGAGGCATTCTATGAAAGTGATCAACATCGCAAGAATCAACTCCGACCGCCGAATGCTTACCTCCTAGAAGTAGCCCTCGCCGACTTCTATCATCAAAAACCCCCAAGGATCAAAGGCAACACTAATGGAGGGACATCATCAGTGGAGCAGCCAAAAACCTCCGCGATCTCGGGTTTGAAATCGAACCGCATGCAAGCTACTTTCCGGACTCACGCCAAGGGAAGATTGGCCACCCGAACCAAAGATTCACTCCCTCTAGAGCTACAAACCATCCGAGAGTAATGAAGCTCGGTCCAATCCTCGTCGCCTATAGTCTAGCTTCGAGTCTTCAAGTTATCCGCAAATATTCACATCTTCGAGTCTGACGGCTTTACGCCCGACGATTGTGAATCTTCGTCAACAATGTACTTCACGCTTTCAATAAAAGGTCCGACCTTCCTAAAAATCCTTTCATTGCATCTTTAACAAATGATGATATTAACTAATCAAAACAAGTTAATAACAATTCATCTATACAAAAGACAAAACACATTAATTAAATAAATGCATCAAGCTAAAACATTTAAGCATGTTGCCAAACGAGAGAAAAAACTCGGGCCCAAGCCAGCCGAGAAGGTTTTAATCACAACGATTTGCAAGATTAAGCCGAAGAGCCAAAGAGACGCAAGTCCGACGCCGCTTTCCAAAGACACACCAGTATTTTCTAATCACTCTCAAGAGCTGTGGAAAGCCACCTTCATGAACAAGGCAAGACCCACAATACGTAAGGCGGTCAAAACCAAAGAGCGTCATGCGGCCCTAAAACGCCTCGCCTCTCACTTTCCGTCATCCCTTGGGACATGCTATACAAGAAACGCTACCACGGGCCACTCCTACGCCGCATCGCCCAAGAAGTTAAGCAAACAAGTTCATGAACAAAGTCCACAATGGGGCTTGCAAGGGTCCCCACATGAACGTCTTAGGCCCCGATGCAAATCACTTCTCGTGCACGGGCTACCATCGGATCTCCACGGAGGCAGATTGCATCCAC
>JAFEMH010008135.1:0-61860 GCA_022495995.1 Adenophora triphylla var. japonica | reverse complement strand
TGTAGATTCAACTTAGACCCTTAAAGAGGCTTTTCATGTATTATTGTATAATGACCATGTAGGATGGATTGATGCTACTTCCTTGCTTACATTGAGTTCATATACATTGTTGTATTATGCATAGTGTGTTAATTAAATGTTGCACTATGATATTGGGTTGAACATGAGTATATTTTACCATGTTGATATATTGTTATCCCTTTTGTGGATTTTATTCAAGTATCTATTATGTGCTTGATATGTGTGAGTCACCGACGTTGGGGTATAACATAATACGGTCAATTATGGAAGTGTGACCTAACGTGATCGGATTATGTTATATCTGTGACCATCCCCTCCTCGCCACAAAAGTTGGGGTTATAGCGTCCGTATTGAGCCAAAAGCCTTACAGAGTTGCTACTGTCTTATTTGGTTCCCTGAAAAACGGGTCTTATAAGACGTGAGTATTGCTTAAGCCAGCTCACCGTATAATTGGAGTATTATTATACCCAATGTTGTACGACTATCGTTCGTGACGGGAAAAGGTAAACCAAGGTAATGGAATGTGTTTATAGCTTTTCCAATGTGTTACGTGCGACTTGTTATATGTTGCATTTATTTGGCATATTGCTGCATTCATAATAGCTTGCTGAGATTTATTCTCACCCCTCTCCCTTTAATGTTTTAGATCCCGAGACAGGAGGACCGGCCAAGTAAGGACGGGAAGGAGTCGTGGCCTGAGCTTTGGGTATCGGCTGGAGTACGTTAGTCAAGGAGAAAGTATTTTGTTATAATTCCTTTTGGGAGTTTGTAATTATGAACTTTACATTTCTACGTTAAAACCAATATCTTTTGTAACTAAACAGTTTAAGTATTTTCAAAGTCGGTCCACTCTTCCTCCGGCGTGGAGAGTAGTGGAGTTGTTTTGAAATGGAAGTGTTAATGATGTTTTATTTGGAAGTTTAAGTAAAAGTTTTAAAAGTTAGTGAAATTTGGGTTAGTCCGAGGACGCTCCAACTCGGGACACGTGTAGGTTCTGGATCGGGGTCCTCACAAATGGTATCAGAGCTCGGCTAGAATTCTCTGGTAGAGTCTAATGAGTGAGAGTGTGTGATAACCGACGTCGAGTGTTTAATGCAGGAGTTTGCTGTTATGGCGGGAAATGATGGTGATCAGAACTGGGTTTGGGCGGTGTTGGTAATCCGAATGCCGAGATGACGGATATGTTCCGAGGGTTTCTTCAAGATATGGCAACTCGTGAATCGTAGAATTTGAATCGAGAATCAAGGCAGGCAAGGGCAACACGGTTTGGAGAAGTTCGTGGAAGATGTCTCCTCCTAGCTTCAACGCGAGATCCGGATCCGGTGAAGGCCGAGAGGTGGCTTGAGGCTATGAATAAGATTTTCGCAGCTTATGGAGAGTACTGATGCGGAGAAGGCGAGATGCGCCGTTTTCAAGTTGGGAAGGACCCATGCAGCACCGGTGGTGGTGTAGCTGAAGGACGGTTGGGACCGGGATTTGACACCACAGACTACTGGGAGAACTTCACACGCAAGTTCCGGATCACTTTGTACCGACGGTTACTAGAGACAAGAAGGAAGGCGAGTTTCAAACCCGGGGAGCAAGTGGACCACGACGATAGATGCAAAGATTCAAAGAGTTCACAGACCGCTCCGATATTGTCCTCATTTGGTGCCGATGAGCAGAGGCGAGTCTACCGGCCAGGAAGCGGTTTAAGGGCCGAAATCCGGCAAGCTATTGACGCACTACAAGAAAAACAGTTTTTAGCGACGGAAAATCCGTCGCTAAAAGCCAAAAATCCGTCGCTAAAGGCATTTAGCTGACGGATTAGCGACGGAAAAATCTGGCCGCTAAAACCCTTGTCGCTAAATATCAACGACACATTTTTTGGTCGGAAAGTAACGACGGATAATTCCGTCGCTAAAACTCAAAAATCCGTCGCTAAATATCGAAGAGGAACGACAAAATTAATGTATTGGCGACATTAATAACGACGGATTTAACGACGGAAATTTCCGTCGCTAAAATTTATTCCAAATTTTCACAATTTTTTTAATTTTTTTAAATTTTCTTTTTTCAATATTTTATATTTTTTATATATCAAATTAGCGACGGATATTTCCGTCGCTAATTTGATATTTTTTATTAAAAAAATTATATATATATATATATATATATATATATATATATATATATATATATATATATATATATATATATATATATATATATATATATATATATATATATATATATATATATATTATTTTTGTAAATATTTTTAACTCAGTCCCTTAAATTTTATTTTTCTCAAATCAGTCCACTAGGTTTTATTTTTCTCAAATCAGTCCATTAATGGACTGATTTGATCCATTAACTTCAAAAAAATACAGTTTCATTAACAAATACAAATGAACACATATACATAAACACAAATTCAAATCCAAATCCAAATCTGGAAACACTTTGTACCAAAAAAAAAATCTGGAAACACACAAATTAATTTTTCTACACAATCTCCATCCAAAAATAACGAGATTCGAAAAAAAATCTGTAAATTGCATAGTCTCCAATTGCTAATCCCAATCACCACGATAGGCAGCCACCACCACCACCGATCACCAAGAAGCTCACTGCCAATTCAAAGCTGCAAAAAAAAAATAAAAAAAATACATAATCACAGATCTACATAGATCTGGGCAGTAAAAGGAAGAGAAGGAGAGAGAGAGAGAAACTTATCTTGACCCAAAAGCTCATGCCGTGGAAGAGGTGGAATTGGTGGTGGGGTAGGGGTGGCGGGTTGTGTAGAGACGAAGGGTGGGTGCTGGTAGAGGCGACGGCAGTGGCGGTATTCAATTTGGTGGAGGGCGACGGCGGTGGTGGGTAGGTGGAGACAAGGCGGTTTCGAGTGGTGGATGGGGGAAAGATGAGGGGTTGGACGGCGGAAGGGAAGGGGTTGAACGGAAGTGACGAGGGATGAGATTTTCCGGTGAAAGAGAGCTTGGCCGGCCGTCCGCATAGAGAGAGAAAGCGTGAAGAGTGAGAAAGCGTGAAAGAGAGTGTGAAGAGGGAGGCGCTGGTAGGTGTTTTTTTTTATAAGGAAAGTGTATTGAGTAAATGATTTTGGGCCATTGATTGTAATTGGGATGGATGGTTTAGATGGTTATCCAAGTGAAATGAGTTATTAAAATGTGAACCATTGGATTCAATTTAGATGTTATGTATGAATGGCTAAGATGATGATTTATGTGAAGCCAATCCCTTATTAAAAAAATGTCATTTATAAAGATAATAGCAATCTATAGTATAAATTACACCACGGTTGAACAGTACTATGAACAGTATCACATGTCAAATTTCCCATTTTGCCCTCATTAAGTTGTCCCTTTCTCATTTTGCCTTTAAATTTTTTTTTTAAATTAAAAAAAAAAAAACGTGTCATCTGACACGGGCTTTTACTAGTAATATAAAAAAGAACAATGTAACATTTAAATGACGAATTGCCACTTCTTATATTTATTTGTATTTCACAAAAAAAATCATCATAATTATAAAATAATATTATCTCATAATAATAATTGAAAAAAATAAAAATATTAAATAATTATAACATTAATAGTAATAGATAATTAGTAATAAAATAAGTAAATATCTAGAAGAAGGGTCATTACTAATATTATAAATTATTAATAATAAGTAATAATTGAATAATACATGTTAGAAATAATAATAATAATACTTAATAATAAATAGTAATAATACATAATATCAAAAAATAAATGTTTTTATATTATACACTTTTATTTCTTTAAAAATTATTAGTAATAATACTTAATAATAATACTAATAATGATGTTATTGTTAATTATTCAATTAAATAATTTAATATATAATTATTATTATATAATTAATAATAATACTTAATAATAATATTAAGGTATAGGGTATACCCTATAGGGCATAGGGTATATCCTATAGGGCATAGGGTATAGGGTATACCCTATAGAGTATAGGGTATAGTATAGGGTATAGGGTATAAGGTATACCACATAGTGGCAGGGTATAGGCATGGTATGTGGCATATGTGGTATAGATAAATGGCATATATATAGCATAAGGTATGGTATATAGGGCATAGTGGCATACCTATGGCATGTAGGTATAGGTATACCCATAGGGCATGGCATAGGAGTATAAATGGTATACCCATAGGCATACGAGCCATAGTAAGGTATACCACCTATGGCATATAGGGTATGCCCTATAGGCATATGGTATAGGCATATATAAAAGTATGTGCATACCCATAGGCATAAAGTATAGTATAGTAGATAATACATATGTATAGGGTATGCATATGGGCATATGGTATAGGTGGTATAGTAGCATAGGGTATAAGGGTATACCCTATAGGGCATAGGGTATAGGGTATACCCCATAGGGCATAGGGTATAGTGGTATACCATTAGTAAGGTATAGGGTATAGGTATAGGGTATAGGCATACCCTATGGGCCATAGGGTATAGGGGTATACCCATATATATGTATAAGGTATACCTATGGCATAGGTATATAGGCATATAGAGTGTGGCATACCCTATATAAGGTATAGGGGGCATAGGGTATAGTGGTATACCCTATGGAGCGTAGGGTATAACCATAGTACATGTAGGCATAGGGTATAGGGTATACCTTATATGGCATAGGGTATAGGGTATAGGGCATAGGGTATAAGGTATAGGGTATAGGGCATAGGGTATAGGAGAGAGGAGGGAAGCATAAATGATGTGCATAGGGTATACGTATGTGGCACCTAAGAGGCGTAGGGCGCTAGGGTATAGGGTATACCTATAGGGCATAGGGCATAGGGTATAGAGGCGTAGGGTATAGGGCATAGGGTATAAGGTATACCCTATAGGGTATAGGGTATAGGGTATAGGGTATAGGGTATACCCTATATGGCATAGGGTATAGGGTATAGGGTATAGGGCATAGGGTATAGGGTATATCCTATGACCTATACTCTATAGGGCATAGGGTATAGGGCATAGGGTATAGGGCATAGGGTATAGGGTATACCCTATATGGCATAGGGTATATGGTATAGGGTATAGGCGTAGGGTATAGGGTATACCACATGCCCTATCTCTATAGAGCATCAGGGTATATGGTATAGGGTATAGGGCATAGGGTATAGGGTATACCACATACACATACCTATAGAGCATGGGTATAGGGCATAGGGTATAGAGGCGTAGGGTATACCCCATAGGGCATAGGTATAGGGTATACCACATAGGGTATAGGGTATAGGGCATAGTGGCATGGGTATATGGTTTACCTCTATAGGGCATAGGGTATAGGGTATACCCTATGGGGCATAGGTTATAGGGCATAGGGTATACGGCATAGGGTATAGTCATAGGGTATAGGGTATACCATAGGGTATAGGGCGTAGGGTATAGGGTATAGGGTATACCACATAGGGTATAGGGCATAGGGTATAGGGTATACCTTATACCCTATACCACATAGGGTATACCATATAGGATATACCCTATACCCTATACCATATACCCTATAGGGTATTGGGTATACCACAAAGGGTATAGGGTATACCTATATGGTATACCCTATACCCTAGGGTATAGGAGTATACCTATAGGGTTTAGAATTTAGGGTTTAGGGTTTAGAGTTTAGGATTTAGGGTTTAGGGTATAGAGTATAGGACGGGTAAAATTATTTAATTTTTATTTATAAATGTATAGTTTTTTTTTTTTTTTTTTTTTATGAATATAAATAAGTATTTTGGAAATTTTTTAGTATTTAAGTTTTTTTCAAAAAGTTATATAAAAAGTTAGAAAAAAAAAATAAATGAAAGAAAGTATAATAAAGAAATCAGGGACGGGTAAAATTTTTTAATTTTTATTTATAAATGTATAGTTTTTTTATTTTTATGAATATAAATAAATATTTTGGACACTTTTTAGTATTGAAGTTTTTTTCAAAAAGTTATATAAAATAAGTTAGAAAAAAATAAACAAATGAAAGTATAATAAAGAAATAAGGGACGGGTAAAATTCTTTAATTTTTATTTATAAATGTATTTATATATATTTTTTTATGGATATAAATAAATATTTTGGACATTCTTTAGTATTGAAGTTTTTTTCAAAAAGTTATATAAAAAAGTTAGAAAAAAACTAAATAAATGAAAGTATAATAAAGAAATCAGGGACGGGTAAAATTCTTTAATTTTTATTTATAAATGTATAGTTTTTTTTATTTTTTATAAATAGAAATAAATATTTTGGACATTTTTTAGTATTGAAGTTTTTTTCAAAAAGTTACATAAAAAAAGTTAGAAAAAAAGTTATTTTATTTAAAATAAACAATTTCCGTCGCAAAATCCGTCGGTAATTTCTTTTTGTAAAATCCGTCGCTAAATCCGTCGGTATTTTAAAAGAAAAAATATTTTTTATTTTTTATTATTTAGCGACAGAATAATTCCGTAGGTAATTTATTTTTGTTAAATCCGTCGCTAAATCCGTCGCTAATTTTTTTAAAAATATTTATTTATTTTTTATTTATTTAGCGACAGAAAAATCCGTCGTTAAAAAATTTTGTAATCCGTCGTTAACTGTCGCTAAATCCGTCGCTAAAATGGGCGGGCTTTTTTGGCGCCACTATTGCGACAGATTAGTGACAGATTCATGTCTCTGTCGCTAAAATCCGCCGCTAATCCGTCGCTAAATCCGCTGCAGAATCGATTTTTTCATTTTATTTTGCTTCCGTCGTTAATCCGTCGCCGTTCCTGCCGCTAATAGACGTAATTTGGTCCGTCGCTAATTTCCGTCGCTATTTCGCAGCTTTCTCAGAAATGACGCATAACTTCGCCAACTTCCAAGCAAAGCGGTGAATATGGCGATCGGACGAGAATGACATGTAGAGGAGCATCGTGGTAAGAATGAAGGTGGAAACAAGAATAGATTCCAAGGTCAAGGTTCGGGACAATAGAGTTCACTGAGGACGTTCACCCCGGAGCGAATCGAGGAGGAAATGTGGCGACTCCGGCAAATCGTGTGACTCCAGTCAGTTTGGGGCAACATGTGGGTTTTGCAAGAGGCTAGGGCATCTCGGAGGACAAGTGTTGGAGCAAACAAGGAAAGTGTTTGGAGTGTGGGTCACAGCCATTTTAGGAGGAATTGCCCCAAGTTACAGAATAAGCAAGCGACGGGTGCGGTTTTGGAGGACAAGGTAGTGGTGTGAAGAGAGATGTTGATGGGAAACCTAAAGATAAGGTGCAAGGTCGAGTGTTCGCTTTGGGTCGAGGAGAGGTCGATCCCAATGCCGTCATTAGAGGTATAGTTCTGTCTCAGGAGTTAAGGCCCGCATTCTTATAGATCCCGGTCTTCCCATTCATTTGTGGCATCGCATTTTGCATTTTCATTGCATATTTTGCCCGAATCTATGCCTTATGTGTTGGAGGTCTCTACTCCTATGGGAGAGTGCCTTGCATCTTCTCGTGATATATCGTGGTTGTGATGTGACTATATGTGGGCATGTATTGCCGGTGGATTTGGTCGAGTTACCAATCCGTGATTTTGATGTGATTCTTGGGATGGATTGGTCGAGCCACCACGCTTTGGTAGACTGTCGTAGGAAGCGAGTCTCATTTGCTATGCCTGATGTGCCTACTTTAATATTTGATGCTGATAAATCTATGTTCGGTTTACATGTTATGTCCGCCTTAAAAGCTAGAAAGATGCTATCTAAGGGGTGTGCGGGTTACTTAGCTTATGTGGTAGATTCCAATAAGAAGTCTTCCGAGTTAGCTCATGTCCCTAGAATGAGTTTAGTGATGTGTTCTCAGCGAGTACTCTATGCCTCCGGATCGTGAGGTCGAGTTTTGTATTGACTTAGTGCCCTGCACCGCCCTATTTCTAAAGCACCCTATGTAATGGCTCCTACGAGTTAAAAGAGTTGAAGGTCCAATTGCAAGAATTGTTAGACCGAGGTTTTATTCGTCCTAGTGTGTCTCCGTGGGGAGCACGGTCTTATTTGTTAGGAAGAAGGATGGTACCTTACGATTGTGTATAGATTATCGTTTGTTGAACCAAGCCACTATAAAGAATAAATATCCTCTTCCGCATATAGATGATTTGTTTGACCAACTCCAAGGTTCCGTTATCTACTCAAAGCTTGATTTGAGAAGCAGATACCATCAGTTGAAGATTAGACCGGACGATATTGCTAAGACAAATTCTTCGGACTAGATATGGTCATTATGAGTTTGTTGTGATGCCTTTTGGGTTGACTAATGCTCCAGCCGTGTTTATGAATATGATGAACCGTGTCTTCAAACCTTATCTTGATAGTTTTGTGGTGGTCTTTATGGATGATATCCTTGTGTATTCTAAGTCCCGGGAAGAGCATGAGAATCATTTGAGGATTGTCTTGTCAGTTCTTCGTGAGAAGCAGTTGTACGCCAAGTTCAGTAAGTGCGAGTTTTGGCCTGAGCAGATTTCTTTCTTGGGGCATGTGGTGTCGAGTTCGGGGATTTCTGTGGATCCTTCAAAGATTGAAGCCGTGGTTAATTGGAAGCAACCTTCGACTGTAACTGAGGTTCGTAGTTTCCTTGGTTTGGCGGGGTATTATCGGAGGTTCATTGAGGGGTTTTCTCGGATTGCTACTCCGTTGACTAGGTTGACTCGGAAGGATGTTTCGTTTGTATGGGATTCCAAATGTGAAGGAAGTTTTAATGAATTGAAGAAGAGGTTGACGACGGCTCCTGTTCTTACCCTTCCGGATGGTTGTGAGAATTTCGTGATCTTTAGTGATGCCTCGAAGGCGGGTTTGGGTTGTGTCCTCATGCAAAATGGGAAGGTTTATTGCGTATGCCTCTAGGAAGTTATCACCGGCGGAACAGAATTACCCTACTCATGATATGGAATTGGCGGCGATTGTATTTGCGTTACATAAGTGGAAGCACTACCTTTATGGGGCGAAGTTTGAGATTTTTACCGATCATAAGAGTTTGAAGTACCTATTTACCCAAAAGGAGTTGAACAACCGACAAAGGAGATGGCTTGAGTTCTTGAAGGATTTCGATTGTGTCATTTCCTATCACCCGGGAAAGGCCAATGTAGTGGCGGATGCGATTAGCCGAAAGGCGTATTTGACAGCCTTTCGAGTTCTCTGAATTGAAGAGTGAAGTAATCATTGCGAATGTTCGAGCCGTTCCGACATTGTATGGAGATCTGAAAGAAGCTCAACAAGGTGATCCGGAATTGAAGAAAATATTAGATCAAGTGCAAGATGGGAAAGCCGGGGAATTTGCTTTGAGTAGAGATGGGATATTAACTTTCCAAGGGAGAATTTGCGTTCCTTCATCGCCGGAAATCAAGAAGCGTGTTTTAGAGGATGGCCATAAGTCCAAGTTTGCGGTTCATCCGGGGAGTACCAAAATGTATCAAGACTTGAAGCGTGGGTATTGGTGGAATGGTATGAAGAGGGAAATAGCGGATTATGTTTCTAAGTGTTTGACTTGTCAATGTATTAAGGCGTAACATCAAAGACCTATGGGACTACTTCAACCATTGGATATTCCGGAATGGAAATGGGAAGGGATCTCGATGGATTTTGTTTCGGGTTTACCTCTCACCGCGAAGAAGATGGATGCTATTTGGGTTAT
Organism: Adenophora triphylla var. japonica; assembly: GCA_022495995.1. Taxonomy (NCBI): domain Eukaryota; kingdom Viridiplantae; phylum Streptophyta; class Magnoliopsida; order Asterales; family Campanulaceae; genus Adenophora; species Adenophora triphylla. The sequence goes on along the minus strand of JAFEMH010008135.1, from coordinate 52,166 downwards.
TGTGGATCGGTTGACGAAGTCGGCTCATTTTCTTCCGGTATCAACCAAGTTTTCGTTAGAGAAGTTAGCTCAGTTGTACATGAAGGAGATTGTGAGACTTCATAGGGTTCCAGCTAGTATTGTGTCCGACAGAGATCCGAGGTTTACATCTAGATTTGGAGAGCATCGCATGAAGCCTCGGGTTCCAAATTGTGTTTCAGTACGGCGTTTCATCCTCAAACCGATGGTCAGTCCGAGAGAACTATTCAAATACTTGAGGATATGTTACGGGCTTGTGTGATGGATTTCAAATTGTCATGGGAGGATCATCTACCTTTAGTGGAGTTTGCGTACAACAACAGCTTATCGCCTAGTATCGAGATGGCTCCGTATGAAGCATTGTATGGTAGGAAGTGTCGATCTCCGCGTGTTGGGACGAGGTTGGTGAAGCGAGACTTTGGGGCCCGGATTTGGTTCGAGATTCTACTGAGAAGATCAAGGTGATTCGGGATAGATTGAAGACGGCTCGTAGTAGAGATGAAAAGCTACGCCGACAATAGAAGACGGGATTTATCTTTTCAGGTTGGTGACTTTGTGTTCTTGAAGGTCTCTCCGAGGACGGGAATCAAAAGGTTTGGTAATAAGGGTAAATTGTCTCCGAGGTTCGTTGGTCCGTTTGAGATTTTAGAGAAGATTGGGGATTTGGCCTACCGGTTGGCATTACCTCCGTCTCTTTCCTTACTCCATGATGTTTTCCATGTCTCGATGTTGAGGAAGTATTGTCATGATCCTTCCCACATCTTGAGTTCTCCCCCCGATGATGTTCAAGCGGACATGTCTTATGTTGAGGAACCCTTGAGAGTCCTAGAGTTTCAAGTTAAGGAGTTGAGGTCTAAGAGTATTCCGATAGTGAAGGTTCTTTGGAAGAATCACACCGTTGAGGAAGCGACGTGGGAACTAGAGTCGGAGATGAGAGCTAAATACCCGTGGTTGTTTGAAAATCCAAGTAAGTCTTTTTAAAATTCGGGACGAATTTTCTTTAAGGGGGAGTGAGTGTAACGACCCTAACCCTAGACACTAATTTTAATATCACATTGTGTGCTTTTATTATTATTGTTAATATTATTTGTCCATTTTTATATACTTGACTTATTATATTAGGATAAATGATAGGAAAAATAAATTAATGTTCAAAAAAGAAATATATAATAAAAGAGAAAATGAATAAAATGTGGAGGAGGATCATAGTGTAGAATAAATATTGAGTAGAAGGATTTTTATTTAAATGCTTTGGGGAAAATTTAAATGAAAGTGACAATTTGTGGTGAAAGCCTTGTAGGATAGGTGGATTGGGAGGGGGGACATCCTCCCCAAATCACTCTCCACCCTCCTCATTAGTCAAAGCAAGCCTTACCTCCCCATACCTCCTCTTACTCCTCCTACACTCTTCCTCCCTCCTTCATCATTTCTCATTCTTCTTCCTCTTTCTTTTCTCTCCATTTTCCATGGGAAAGGCTTGGTGAAAGCCTCCATTTCATACACTTCTACCAAGATCATTTCTTGTCCATTTGAAAATCTAAGTGTCCTTTTGTGAGTAGAACACCTCAAGGAGTTGATCAAGCCAAGAAAAGCTCCATTTCATCTTGTTTTGCCTAAGGTGAGTTATTATGACCTTTCTTTCTTTGAATGCTCATGAAAATAAATGTTATTGTGTTTGTTCTCTTGAATGTGTTGATTGAGAACTTTGTTGGGTTTATAGAAATATTATGGTGTATGAAAGTTGAATTGATCTAGGTTTAAGACATGTTTTCTTGGAGTTAAATGAGTAGGATTAAGTTAACAAAGTTGGAAATGTCCCTTTTGGTTTATAACTTAGAAGACTTTTGGTTGGAACTTTGAGATTTTGAGGCATTGTTGTTGTTGCTGCTGTTTTTACAAATTCTGGGCTGAGGGACGAGTCGTCCCTTGGACGAAGGGAAGTCGTGACCTATAGAGGGACGCTGTGTTCAGTAGGGTCATACGGGCACGAGTCGTGCCCCGGGGACGAGTCGTGCCCGTCCCCGGTTTCAAGATATCAACTTTAGAGCTGTTCAAACCTAATCAAACTCGAACCAAAATGAAATCTCTTTAACCTAGATTAAAGTAGAATACTTTCGGCTTCACAATGATATTCTAAGTGATCAAAATGGAATAGTAGAAGTACCTTAAATGTTGTTTGGAAAGCGTTAGCTAACCTAGTTTGGTAACTAGACAATTATGATCCCCACTTGGTAGATTCAACTTAGACCCTTAAAGAGGCTATGTATTATTGTATAATGACCATGTAGGATGGATTGATGCTACTTCCTTGCTTACATTGAGTTCATATACATTGTTGTATTATGCATAGTATGTTAATTAAATGTTGCACTATGATATTGGTTGAACATGAGTATATTTTACCATGTTGATATATTGTTATCCCTTTTGTGGATTTTATTCAAGTATCTATTATGTGCTTGATATGTGTGAGTCACCGACGTTGGGGTATAACATAATACGGTCAATTATGGAAGTGTGACCTAATGTGATCGGATTATGTTATATTCGTGACCGTCCCCTCCCGTGGCCAGGTTGGGGTTATAGCGTCCGTATTGAGCCAAAAGCCTTACAGAGTTACTACTGTCTTATTTGGTTCCCCGAAAAGCGGGTCTTATAAGACGTGAGTATTGCTTAAGCAACTATTTGTATAATTGGAGTATTATTATACCCAATGTTATGTACGACTCACTGCTCGACGGGAAAAGGTAAACCAAGGTAATGGAATGTGTTTATAGCTTTTCCAATGTGTTACGTGCGACTTGTTATATGTTGCATTTATTTGGCATATTGCTGCATTCATAATAGCTTGCTGAGATTTATTCTCACCCCTCTCCCTTTAATGTTTTAGATCCCGAGACAGGAGGACCGGCCAAGTAAGGACGGAAAGGAGTTGGCAGTGAGCTTTTGGGTATTGTCGGGGTACGTTAGGTTGGCGTAGAAAGTATTTTGTTATAATTCCTTTTGGGAGTTTGTAATTATGAACTTTACATTTCTACGTTAAAACCAATATCTTTTGTAACTAAACAGTTTAAGTATTTTCAAAGTCGGTCCACTCTTCCTCCGACGTGGAGAGTAGTGGAGTTGTTTTGAAATGGAAGTGTTAATGATGTTTTATTTGGAAGTTTAATTAAAAGTTTTAAAAGTTAGTGAAATTGGGTTAGTCTGAGGACGCTCCAACTCGGGACACGTGTAGGTTCCGGGTCGGGGTCCTCACAGTGTTAGTGCCCTAGGCCTATAGAGATAGACTTATATGTAATGTCATTATTCATTTATATATGAGATTACTACTTTGATTATTATATATGTTTGCATGTTTATTTTAATAATCGTGTCCCTAGTACTTATGAAGCACTAGTATGAAGTCTAATGGATAATCATGTGATGATTATATGCATGGAGATGCACATTAGATTCATGGGTACTTGTTAGAGAACAAGGTACTGGACTTGACCCATTATGAGATTTATGTCATGGTCGAATGTCATAATTAAATCTCATATAGTTATATCATTGATATCCTTTGACCTGAGATTATCATCGTCTTCTACTAGATGAATGTTATGTTTGATATAGTTTAACGTTGTCTTTAACCGGATAACAATAAGGGCTATTATTGGCATGATATGATTCTTGTTGGGAAGAATGATAAGTCAAGATGGAAATTTGTCCCTCGTAAAGAGAGATGTTTGCTAGGCCACTCGTAAGTAAGATTGATGTAGTGCATGGCCATGACCGAATGAATTAATGTGATTAATATCATTCGATTAATCAATTTACTTAGTAACGAGAAAGCATTGAACAATATGAGTTGACGTGGACCATGACTCATGTTCAATATAACATCGTGTGACAAAGGGATTGTGATATGTTCTATGTAGGAAAATCGAACTTCATATTATATTATTTGGGTAGGCATGATGGCTTGCTAGAGTCCGCTCATGTCTTATGAGGATCGATGTGATCAAACTCATTGCCAACATAATATAGTCCTATGGGGTCACACGCATCGAACGAATTGTCAAAAATGAAGAATATGGGATTTCTGTACTCAGGAGACGACTCGTCCCCAGGCCTGAACTAACTATTCCCTTGGCCTGGGACGGGTGAATCAGAAGGAGTGTCCTGAGGGATGACTCGTGCCCATGGGGATGAGTCGTGCCCACAGGGACGACTCTTGCCCTGGGCAAGAACCAACTATTCCCCTTAAGGGGGACGCTTGTATCAGAACATTGTGGAAAGGGGACGACTCGTGCCCTGGGGGACGAGTCGTCCCGTCGACGCTGGACTGATACGTAATTGACTTAAAATTAGGGTTTTCGCAAGGGGAAAACATTCATAACGTATAAATACAAACCCTTGGTTGCCCTAGCAGTCATACTCATGTTTTGGGTTTAGAGAAACACAAAAGAGAGTGATTCCAATTGTGAATTGAGAATCGAAACACCATTCAATTCCATAATTCTTCATTGATTGAAAGGAGTTTCAATCAAGGATCTAGCAATCCACCTAGAATTGTTCTAGGGTTCGTTCAACGCGTGGATACACATAGAGGATCTTCGCCAATCAAGATCTAACGTTCGTGATTCAAGAATCGTTCATCGAGGATTCACTAGTTCATCAATCTGGAGTTGGAACGCGTTTATGAAGGACAAAAGCAAACAAGGTTGGTTATTCTATTTCATCATTCTTAATTAATCATCTAGAACGGATCCTAGGGCTCCGGGTTTTCGAGTTAATATGCATTCTTTCGCTGTGCATGGACCCTCGAAACCCAACAGAAGTATTAATGCAGCAGCATCTCATCAGCAACCTTAGCATCTATATTACGCAGTCAAGTAATAAAGATGTAAATATATCTAGATGATCCCTAATGGGCGTACCTTCCTGCATTCAGAGATAATATAGCCTCTGCTTCAAATATAATTTGTTAGTCAATAATCGTGTCAAATACATATCTTCCAACGCAAGCCACAAAGCACCTCTGAAATCCGTATATGTTATATCCACTAGAACATCATCATATAGCGCGACCAGATCTGCCTCTTCCTTCTCTGCTACCTTCTTCGCTTTCTCTGAACCTTCTGCTATTGCAGCTGCGACAGTAACGGTGTGAACGGCTTCTGCTTTGCCATTTGAATCCTGACGATTCCTGATTGCAGCAGTTACTGGAGCTCATAAACCCTTGTCCCTCAACAAGACTTTCATCTTGATTTACCAAAGAGAAAAAATATTCTTCCCATTAAACTTGTCGAACAGAGATTCAATTCAAGATCCCATCTTCTTTTGCAACGTAAAATCTTAGACCTTACTCAATTTGATCGGCTCTGATACCAGTTTGTTAGAACAGAGTATATGCGAAAGATAGAAAACAAGCAACAATCACACAAAATACAGATATACGTGTTTCACCAACTTGGCTACGTCCACGGACAGAGAGAGAGAATATTATTATCAACTGAAAATCGATTTCTTTCTCAAAATATTCTCTTTTAAAAAAATATATTCCAAAATAACAACCCTTCCAAACTATTGACCAAAGTGACTCATTTTTTGAAACTCGCTACATGGTGTAACGAATTTATAATTTTTTTCGTATAAACTCACTACACGGTCTAGCAAGTTTAAATTTTGATATTAAAAAAAATCGCTACTTGAAGTAGCGAGTTCTAACCTTCCATTATTTTGCAGCACACACACATAACAATACTAATTCATTCTCTGTCTCACATTAAATTACAAAATAAAAATATAAAAATTATGTCTTAATAAATAAAACTAAAAGGAAATACTATTTTTTTCGTCTCAAATAAATACTTTAAAAATGTACTTCTGTAAAAAAATAATTTTTTTCATTTCAAAAATGAATATTACTTTTGACTCAAAATATATAACCAAAAAATAATACTACTACATTTTTTGTCCAAAAAAATTGAACATTACTTCATCCCAAAAAATAATTCTTTTTTGAAATGTTCATTGAGACGAAGGAAGCAATGTTCATTTTTTTTTTGATATAGAAAGTATTATTAATTTTGGGATGAAAGTAATATTCATTTTTGAAATGAAGGAAATATTTTTTTAAAGAAGTAGAATTTTTTCTATGTCAAAAAAAAATGAACATTGGTTCCTTCGTCTCAATGAACATTTTAAAAAAGAATACTGCTTTATTCGTCTCAAAAATTAATGTTCATTTTTTAGACGAGGACTCTAACATTATAATCATTAATTTTTAGAAAAGAATACTACTTCGCTTAAAAAAAATATTACTTCCTTCGGCCCAATGAATATTTTAGAAAATAATACTAATTTATCTGTCTCAAAAATTAATGTCATCTTGATGCCGCAAGAAATGTGCTTATCAATCTTCGTCCACGTGGCAGGACCAATCACTTGACTCCTTGACCTGAAATCAGAACCCACGACTAGCCGAATTTGTCTCCGGCTTAGATCCTCGGGCGTGAGAGTAAGTATGATATTTCGGAGAGCAAATATTGTAAATGAACAGAGATATTCAAATAACAAAATTGCAGTTACCTTTAAACCGTTGTGGTTGTCATCTATTTATAGTTCGTTTGATGCACGTGGTATATTTGGTAGGACTGCATGAATCTCGTAATTTGTGGGACAGTTACGTGTCTAGAGAACGTGTCCTAGAATGGCTCCTGATTTGTAGGGAACCAGTTATGGAAAGTGTGGTGCATACGTCTTACTTCATTAGGTCGACGCTTATTTGGTAGGTCGAAGTCACCTGTTCAGCTTAGGTCGACCTGACTGATGGGTAGGGCAGGATCGTACCCGAAATAGAACTCGGATCGTAGAGTCGGACCAAGCTAGGTCGAGACCTCATGGGTCGGACAATGAGCTCAGGTCGACTGATCCTATCGATGGGCCTTGGGCCTAGTAGTCATTGGGCCAAACCCACTGAGAGTGTGGTGGCAAAAGTAGATAAACGATTGGGCTTTTCCCGCTGGGCCTAACTCGTCACTTTTGGTATGTTCAGTGGCCCCCAACTTTCTGAGTTGACTTCGTCGACCAGGAAGTTAAAGATATTCTGATGAAGCTTACATTAACTCGCAGGTCGATGCTTGAGTTGAGATTTACCCGACTGATGGTGACGTGGTTCAATCCTGACCATTGACTGTTGAACGGTTAGATCGTCAGAAGCGCCGTATTTTGCAATCATTACTGTTTTGACGTTTGGGGAACCGCCTTGGGAACTGTTTTCCTCATTTAATTAGGAAAATAACGTTTTAATTTTTCTTTTTCCTTCTCAATTTCGAAAAATATAAATACCCAAATCCTTTTCCTTTTCAAACTTTTACTCTCTCCAAACTCTTGCATAACTCCGGCGAAGGTAGCGAAACGGCAACTGATTTAAACTGAGCTTTCGTCTTCTGCAACAATTTCTTCTTGCGAAGGAATAGTCCTATCACAATCCCATTATCTTGAACAAGTACTTCGAAAGTTAAAATAGATTCTTGAGAGGTGTACTCTAGTAAGGTAGAATCTTGAGAGGTAATCTCTGTAAAGTAGATTCCTGAAAGGTAGACTCTAAGGAGGTCAAACCACTTAGAGATACTGAATACTTGGGAAGTCGGAACGGTACAGAGATAATAACCACTTGAAGAAACTGACCGATAGAAGAATTTGATCACTCGAAGGGACTGATCATTCTAGATAGACTAAAAGTCTAATTGTAATTGTAATCAATCACCGGAATAGTATAGTCATAGTACTTGGTGTACTTAAAGATATACTTATGATTAAAGATTACAATACCTATGGTATTCAATAGTATGGAAAGAGTATACTGATTGAATGTTCGACACTAAACACAAATTGAGAATACACTCACATTAGTTGGAGTAAAAGTGTCATTATTTCCTTCCAAAGATAATATGTATAACTCGATTCAATATGAAATCTGAGTTGATATCATTAGACAAAGCTAAAGTAAAAGCTGAATGGTCTTGGAAGATATTCCTTTGTGGAATAAGTTTGTGTCTACTTGACCCAAGGCATTGTGACGACAATGAAGAAATAGAAAAAGGTGTAGAACATCGTGGTAAGTCAAGACTCAATGGTCATTGACATATTACCATAAGACTATTGATCTCAAATGAGACTGTCACAACTGGCAATGTGAAGTCAAAAACCGGATCCGTATACCAAAGGGTATGGATAGGAGATCAAATTATCTGTTAAGGGGAATGGGTTTAAAACCCACAACAAAAGGACTTATAGCGGACACTCAACCTTGAGAAATGGAGATCTCAGGCCCTTGGTTCAATGAGACAACTAAGTTATAAGTTCTAGTAGAGTTACTTGGAAACAACAACTCGGTTTATTAACCTGGAGATGTTGAATACTCATTCCCAGAATATCCAAGTACAAGCACATGCAGCAGTGGTAAGGATAAGTTGAGAAAACTTTTAATGATTTCTATACCTACGGGTGGAGTAGTGCATGATACTCCTTATAGTGAGAATCACCTATATAAGCGAGAGGTAATTTGGCCGCCTCTAAATGAACGCTTATGAATGAGATACGGTCCAGGGCCGAAATGGACAAAACGTGAGAACAACAATTGTTAGAGCTGTTATTATGTGAGTATTATTGGCTTGGTATACATCCGACAGTCACTGGTTCAAAGCGACTCGCTACCAAATGGCTAGTATATCTGATAATATTTCACTAGGGAGGATTCAAGGCCACAAGCTATCTATCCCGATATAATAATAGTTCGCCGAAACTTTGAACGAAATTGCATTCATGCATTAATTGTCATTCATGTGGGGGATTGTTGGAAATGGGTAACGAAAGTTAAGTTTGACTTAACGTTGACCTAACTTCCTAACGGAATTTGTTAAATAGTTAACGAAGCAAGTTACAAAATGTATTCTACATTAAGTGTAGATTATGAAACTCATTTATTGTCTCAAAAACCATTTCCGGGTGAATGAGAAATTAATGACAAAGTTTTGTGACTTAACGAGAGTTGGTTAAAAATGTCAATTAGATCGTTTGGATTTAATTGGAGTTAAACTGTGTTTTGGCTGATGAAATTGTGCACTCTGGTGATCAGAACGAGTGGGGACTCTGAGCACGAGTCGTGAACACGAATGGACTTTAATGGCCATTTGCTCAAAACTGATCAGAACGAGTGGAATGCATGAGAACGAGTCGTGGTCACGACTCGTGCCAAGGAGCACGAGTCGTGCCCTTCACAGCTGTTCGAAAAGTTGCATCTTTTCAATGGAAAAGACACAAAACCTTTTGACTCTCCTTATATACTTCCCCTTCAAATATCAATACATTGATACAGTAATTTGAGCCTATCAAAAGTCCAACATAATTTAGGTTTGTTTTCTGTATTTTATTTTAAAAAAATCTTATGCTTTTTGAATTGTTATTGAATTTAGTTTTAGTTTTGATTTTATACGTGATATCTGTTATTTTGCATTTATTCTCTATTTTGAACTTAGTTTTAGTTTTGATATTTACCTTCTAATTTGAGTTTTTTTTTTTCTATGCACCGTTGATGTTGAAGCCTGTGAATTGTTTAGACGACTTTGTATAGAGATATTGATGAAGGAAATGGCAAAACTTATACTCCCTCAGTCCAAAAATGTTTATCCCATTTGACTTTTTTGTTGAACTTTAACCACAAATTTATGAGAGATTAATCATGTTCATGAAATTCTAAAAGTTGTTGTTGATAATATTATAAATGGTGAATCAATAGAAATTTTTAGAATTTCATGAACATAATTAAATTTTCATATATTTGTGGTCAAAATTCAACAAAAAAATCAAATGGGACAAATATTCTGGAGCGAAAGGAGTATTTAAAGAACACCTATTTTTTCAATGTGCTCATTGATGTTTTTCTTTTTGCAATGTCCTCATTCATTCAAGTACCAATTTCTTGCAATGGTCTAACTATGTTAAAATGACGGGCAATTATTTAATTAATAATGGTCACATGCCATCACATGACTAATATTCGTTATATATTTAACGATCCTATCAAGAGAATTAACTAAAATCAAACGACATCATTTTGAGATGAGAAATGACCGACATAACCCCATCTTCAACCTTTGATCACCCAAAATCCCTCCCTGCAATAAAACCACCAAAACGCACCCACAAACGAGCCATACCCAGAATCTCTCTCATTCAATTATTAATTTTGACATTCAAAGTTTAAATCAATCATAACATCCCAACAAGCAAGCCATACCATGAACCTGAAAACCCATTTGCAAGACCCCCAATTTCCTACCACCTGTTCATCTCCGCCCACACCCACAATCTACTCAAAATTTTCCTTTTACTTGGCCCCTTCTGCCTATTCCGCCGGCATCACTAGTAATCATTATTCCCCTCACATTCACACCCACTCATATTTTTTCGATATCATTTTGATTCCATACAAGAAGGGTTGCAGGGTACTTCAATTTTATTTTTTGGTGTACTTGGCTTAAAATCAAGCCACAAACTATTGCGAGCTTTGTCTATATTTTTTGTGCCCATATACTTTTAGCTTTTTTTTCGCAATTTAACTTGTGGGTGATCGAATCCAACATCAAATACTCCGTAAAATGGAAAGTATTAGTGTGAATTAAATTTAGGACATTCAGGTAAAAAAACAAAAATACTTATAGATAGATGTGTTTTCATCCATACAAATAATATATCTTTATATCAATTTGCTGCTCAACCTTGGATATTTTGATGGCTTATTAGGAGTTTTTGTAAGTACAAGAAATAGAAAGAGAAAGTCACGAATTATGATCTTAATGAGTATAAGAAGGAACAATCAATAGCGTAGTGACAAATGAGAAAAGAACGGAAATGAAAGAAAGACAAGGAGGATGTGACCTTATGAAATCACTATTAATGAATAGTACTCGATGAGAGTTTTCCAATAATATGTGGCACGTCCCAATCACAATCCGTATAAAGAAGTTATGACCTCTGAAAGTTTGCCGAAAAAAGTACAAGTCAACAAATCACGAAGATCACACGCACCCCGAGGGAACGAGTGGATGCTCCCGAATTATTGAAACAAACTTAGCTTCTGCCAATAGGGTCGCCCCCTTTAAAGGGGAGCGTACACCCCTTCCTCCAGCACTATTTCAGTTTCATTCTCGGATTAGGTTTTCTCGGTTGTTTCTTAACTTGACCGCTCTTCTCCCATATATAAATAGAACACTCCAACCACGTTTTTGAGTATCTTTTATGCTTTATTATCTTTTTCAAATTGTAACAAGGATTCAATTTTATTCGAGAAGACAATTGAAGGTTTTATGCAATTTTATTAAAGCTTGTTGATGTTCGTTATCAATATGAGCGGCTAATTCCCTTTATCTACGTAATGAAGGTAATATGTATCGATCCTTTATGTTTTAATTAATCTTGCAATCAATCAAAGGTTGGATTCATCAAAAGTATTCTTAATTGGAGTTTCCTATCTACAATCACACGTGTAGGTGTGATTGACTCATTAACTAAATCTGTGTATAAGGATTGCAAGTGATTGCTTCATTTATATAAAATCAAAATTTTAAATGAATATAATTTAAATTTTGACAAGTGATTGCAAAACAAAATTGTAGTTTCTTTATTCCTAGGGTTTTAATGGGTTCTTGAGTATTATGTGTACTTTGCAGAAGATATAATATTTCGATAATACTAAATTATGGACGTGTGAACGGCCAATTTTACTAAAGATAATGAACCCCTAACAATGATTGATTGAATTATTAATAGGCATATTGGTGAGATACATATAAATTTATTCTGTAGGTTTTTCTTCTCTTCTTGAATTCGGTAAGCCTTCCCTTACTTAGTTTATTTCCTTGTTTTAGTAGTTAATTAAAATTAAAATCAAAATAAAAACTTGTTTACCGTTGAAAGTCGAACTGTTGATAACACAACTCCCTGTGGATTCGACCCTTACTCGTGCATATTACTACATCGATCACTCGTGCACTTACGGAGTTTTTATTACCAAGTGGGTTTTTACCCCATCAAGTTTTTGGCGGCGTTGTCGGGGCTTGTTTTGAAATCTACAGTTTAATTTTCAACAGTATATGCTTGGTTGGAGATCATTGAACCTCGAGTTGGTTTCTTTGAACAACGATAAAGACAAGCTCAAAAGGGGAATTCCTCCTGTTAATGAGTTAGATACGGAATCTGAAACTTCTACCAGTGACGTAGAAGAACAAGGAATTAAAATGGGAGAGAAAGTAAATATTTGTCACATAAATAACTATTTTTGTCCTAAAATTGATGCAACCTAATCCTGTATTGTATTGCCACATGTAGCAAGAGGCTATAAATTTAAGGGACAATATTTTTATCATTTACCTAGCTTCTACGTGGAAGATACGAATAACCCCTTAAACTTTATTTGTTACTACTTGACCACTGTGCAGTATTTTTCTCTAACTAATGGAGTCACGGAGTATCAATTAAAGTTGCGATACTTTTCTTTCACCCTTAAGGATGCAACTAAAAATTGGTTCATGACATTAGCGCCCAATAGCATAGACACTTGAGAGAAGATATATCAGACTTTTATGCAGATATTTTATTCTCACCCTTCACTGTCTCTCCTAATACAAAAAATAATAGGTTTTCAACAAGAACCTGGTGAGGCATTACAAGAAGCGTGAGAAAGAATTAATATGATATTAGTTTAATGTACCCACCATGACTTTTCCCTAGTTCATTTAAATCAATAATTTTATGATGGGTTAACCAAACTATGGAAGATAATGCTGCGGGGGGGGGGGGGTCAATGGGTGAGAGAAATCCCGAATAAGTGAAAGAGATTTTTGATATGATAGGTGCTAACTCCCAACAAAAAGGGAGTGAGTGGGAAAACTAAGGGAGTTTATAAACTGAGTGTTATTGATAGGGTGGAAAAGAAAGTCTATGAGCTAAATAACCAACTTTTCACGCTTGTTTTTTTAGTCGCTCATGTTCTTGCTAATAAAGTTCATGATTTATGTGTTACTTGTGGTTCGAACTCCCATACTAATAATACGTGCCCATCTAGTGCACAATTTTCTGATTTTATGGAACATACTCAAATGGCGAATGGGTATCAACCAAGGCATTCTCACAACAATCCTTACGCTAACACATACAATCCAGGATAGAGAAATCATATGAACTTTTCATGGAATAATAACAAACCTCTCCACCCTATTCCACCTCAACCTATTCCACCACAATCACAAGGTCAATAACAACCCAAACAACCATAGGAAGAGAAAATGTAGAGGCTAAGGTTGGAGCAAGCCCAACAAATAGAGAGGCTAGGTTGGATCAAATCTAACAAGGGAAGACCCATAAAGCAGAAATAAACAAATTGGAGACACAAATAAGTCAACTTGCTAATGTCCTCCAAAGTCACAAGCCGGGCACATTCCCTAGCTAGAGGGAGCATGCAAACGCTATAACCGCATTGAGGAATGGTAAGGTCATAAGTTATGAGGTACGTTCTCCTACTTTTTCTTCTTCTTCTCATAAGCTTAATGTGAAAAATTCTGAAGTTGTGAATGATGAGGGTACAAATGAGTTGGCAGATAAACAAAACCAAAAACCTTCAACTCCCAAACCATATGTACCTCCCACCTTTTCCGGGTAGAATGATGAGGCTAAAGATGGAGAAGCGATTTTCTGAAATATATGACATGTTTTCCAAAGTGAACACCAATTTACCATTATTGGATGTCATAAAAATATCCCATCTTATATCAAGTTTTTCAAGGAATTAAATACCCGAAAGCAAAGATATAGAAGAGATGAACAAGTGATTATGTCTGAGAATGTGAGTGTCGTGATCCAATCCCACCTTCCACCCAAACTTAAGAATCCCGATAGCTTTAATATTAAAATCACTTTGGAGAATTCAAAATCTGTGAAGGCAATGTTGGATATAGGTGCTAGAATTAATTTGATGTCTTATTATGTTTATAAGCAACTAGGATTGGGTGAGATTAAACCCACCATAATGACCCTTCAATTAGCGGACCGCTCGGTCAAATGTCCTTTGGGTATTGTGGAGGATATTCTAGTCCAAGTGGACAAGCTCATTGTCTCGGTTGATTTTGTTGTGCTTGATATGGAAAATGATGTTATTGAGGTGGATGATTGTGTTTATGAGAGATTTTGTAATGAGGTAGATTGTGAGGAATTTGAGAGCATGTTAAATGGCAGTGAGAATGTTAAGGATAAAGCGGGCGTGTATGACATGGCTATTGATCACAAAGCTGACACACTCTTATAGTGACGGACCATATCACCTCCTAAGACACATCCACGAGAAGTTAGTGCTATCTACTACCTCACCTTTGATAGTAAAATCTAAATTCATGGGTGCATGCTTACAAGTAAAGGAATGTTTTTCTATTATTTTATATGATTCTATATTTGTTGATACGTTTAATCAAGATAACACATCTAAAATTGTGTCAATGAGTTGGTTCATAAAGTTGATAAAGCAAGTCAATATGGGGAAAGAACCCCCAAGAAAGAAGAAGAATATGCAAAAGCAGAAAAATCCCAAGGTTCCATGGGTATCACCGGAATTGATAAAAAATGGAACTTATACATGGAAAATGGTGGGAATTAGTGTAAGAGAAAGTATGAAGTGGGCTAAAGGAAGAAAATCAAAGTCCAAAGAGGAAGTGGCCAATCCCTTCCCAAGTAAAATTGGGGACATAGTCTAACTAACGACTTGAAACAAATGCGTTTCTTGGGAGGCAACCCAAATAGGTATGTTTTGTTTTTTACTTTTGTTGTGTTGTGTCAACCATTGAACCCAAGACATGCTTATATTCTTCTTTATGCTACGAGTACATAACATTATTTGAGTTTGGAGGTAGGCAGTGTTTGTCTTGAGTCACTCTTTTTGAGTCTTTTAGTTTTTAGGTTTATAGGGAAGTGTATATAGTGTCACCCTAAAAAATAGAAAAATAAAAAATTGTATTTTTTCATATTTTGGAATGTTGGCTAAAGTATATGATGATTTGAGGGTGCTTTAATGTTGAATCTTAAGTGTTATTATCAATATGAAGATATGATTACATTGAAACATGTGTATTATGATTATTTCACCTTTCACCTTTCACTTTCATGTTATTTTCTTGATCATTGTCACCAACTTAGGAGATCTTTATAGGATTACTTTGGCATTCTCGGAATTCCTATAACATGTTTGAATGACTATCAATAATACATCAAATAGGCTATTAGGAAGTGATATATGGCTATTTTTTAACCATATTGTGATCCTTTAACTTTCTAGTCACTTATACAAAATTTCGCTAGAACCCTTTTTGAGTTTTATTAAGAATGGAAATCTCTCACAAAGTGAAAAGTTATCATAAACCGCCATTCACCTTCATTATTACCCACATTATCATACCCTTACACTTGTACAATATTTCTCACATTTTCAAAAAAGTGAAACTAGGGAATGAATGAGAAATTATGGGTTGTGCTTGGAAAATCAATAGCTTGAGTGGAAAGAGGTCAACAAAGGAAATAAAACGGTTATGTATTATATTGAAAAGAGAGGCATGTGCAAAGTCTTATTGTATAATATTTTTCGTGATATATATATCCAAAGCAAAAGGAAAGAAAAGAAAGAAAAATAAAAAAAAAATATTAAAAGCCTTACCATCTTATGTTAAAGTGAAAAGTGACCAAAAGAAAGAAAAGAAGGTGATCAACCCCATGTGTGAAATTATGCAAAAGTCTATATTTTGGGGTTGAAACATGGGTTGGCATGGGTAAGCGGAGATATAAACCCAATTGAGGATATATTTTGAAGACTTTATAGTTTCACTTTCTTGACTTCGTATGTCATTACCTTCATTTGTAACAGTGAACCTAGCCCGCAATTTTTTCGATTCATTAGAAGGTATAAAGCCATTTTTGATTCCTAAAGAGTAGGCGGTTTGACAGTTGTGGTTAAACATGCATATAAGTGTCCTTGTGCATAATTTTCATTTTATTATCATTAGAGCATGACACAAGTGAATCTAAAAAATATCTTATTTTGGTAATGATGATCTCCCATTATTTATTCATATTATCATTATATGATGGAGAATAGTAAGTTAGATGCATCAATGTAATTATAATCTCATGTTCATAATAATACTTATATATTATGTGTGTTTATAAAGATCTGATACTTATATGGATAAAACTCTTTATATGATGAGAACATCCCAAAAATATTTACTTCTGTTTATTGTTTTAATTTTTTGTAGTTAAGAAAGTAGTTTATTATTTGGTTTTGTTTTTGCTTTACTCGAGAACGAGCAAAAGATAAGTTTTAGGGTATTTGATGGATGTGTTTTCACCTATCCAAATGATATATCTTCAGAACTATTTGATACTCAACCTTGGGAGTTTTGATGCCTTTTAGGGAGTGTTTATGAGTATATGGAATAGAAGGAGAAAGTTACAGTTATGATATTAATAAGTATAAAAAGGAGCGATCAAGAGCGGAGCGGCAAAGGAGTAAAGAATGGAAATGAAAGAAGGACAAGAAGGATGTGACCTTGTGCAATCACTACTAATAGATAGTACTCGATGATAGCTTTTCAACGATATGTGACACATCCCAATCGAAGTTCGTAGGAAGATGTTATGACCTTCAGAAGTTTGCTGAGAAAAGTACAAGTCAGGGAATTACAAGGAGCGCACACACCCCCGAGGGAAGGAGCGGAGGTTCCCGAATTATAGAAACAAACTTAGCTTCTGCCAATAGGGGTGCGGCCACCCCATTTAAAGGGGAGCGCATGCCCCCTTCCTCCAGCACTATTTCAGTTTCCTTCTCGTTTTAGGTTTCCTCTATTATTTCCTAACTTGACCCCTATTCTCCTATATATAAATAAAACAATTCAGACACGTTTTTGAGGATATTTTATGCTTTATTATCTTTTTCAAGTTGTAACAAGGATTCACGTTTTATTCTATAAGACAATTAAAGGTTTTATGCAATTTTATTAAAGTTTGTTGATGTTCGTTATAAATATGAGCGACTAATTCATTTTATCTGGGGAATGGAGGTAATATGCAGGAGCGTATCCACATTGGTGAGAGGGGGTTAATTGACCCCCCTGGATTTCGTTTTTTTTTCCAATTTCACCCTTGAACTTTTTTAGATTTTTTTGTCTTAACCGCCCTGAAAATTTTCAATTGACACCCCTGAAACCCTTGGTATATAATGAAAATTCCAGGAGGAAAAAAAAACAACGCTCCTCCTCCCAAACTCAAAATCGACGTCGCAGCTTGCAAAAAGACGCCGCAATTGCGAAGCTGCCGCCGGCCCTCCACCATCGGTCCATCGCTCACCTTCATCAGACCTCGGACAAGAAGACAGTCTAAGATTCTAAGGTAGGTATCGACTCTCTTCTCTCTCTCTCTCCTTCCTTCCCTAGTCCCGAATCGTCGGAATCGATGGCTCATTTACTTGACTCTCTGCGCTATTGTATTCTTAATATATCTTTCATTTTTTGTAAAAAGAAAACCCAAAATCATGATCTACTCACCTACTCCATGTGTCTATCAAAATTATCTCATATTTGGCTCATCATTCCGCTTTTTTTTTACTCTTTCTAAGACTGTTCAATCGTTTATTTTGCAAATCCCTAAATTATTAAATCCCTAATAAAATTAGTGATATGGAATTGAAATTCCCTTATATTTTCTCATAGATGTTTATCAATTGTTTTTTGAAATTGGTTCTATATTGAAATTCCTAAATTGATAAATCCCTAAATTGGAATTCCCTTATACTACAAATGTTTATCAATTGATTTTTTGAAATTGGTTCCAAAATCTAGTGTTATTTGCATTATGAATCTGCCACATTCGACTCTACAAGTGAATTTAAAATGGGTCCTCGTCCTCGAGAATTGAAGAGATCACTTGATGCGGCTACTTCTAGCTCTAAATCGAATACGGCCACCCGTCCCGGAGGTTAGAAATTCTAAACTATAGTCTTCCTTAATGTTTAAAGTTGTGAGAATAATTATTTTTGGCCATTGATATTGCGAGTATATTTGTTTATGGCAAATGACCCAAGTGTTGGGATTTGTTTTTGTTGAAATATTTTATTCTTACTTTTTCGCCTTTACTCATTATATACATTTGAAACAGTGTTGGAAACTTATTTCAAAAAATTGAAACCTTCGCAAACTGATCCAGAGCCTCAAGTTCAAGAGACTATTGTTCATTCCCAAGAACCTATTCTCGAGCCTAATATCCAAGAGCCTAATGTTTCGGCATCAAATGCTCAAGATAATCTCCCACGAGTAGAGTCTGATATGCCTGAGCTTGTGTTTGATCCCGGTATGCGACCTTCGATTTATAGTCTTGCTCGTGATGGCAAAGGGTTAGAATATATTCGAAGGGCATATTTGTTGAAGGGCCCTTCTCAGCCAAAAGTTCATGAATTTAAGAAGTCAGAAATTTCAGGAGCAATGTACAAATTTGATCCAAAATGGTACAAAAGTATGCTAACTGGCTGGAATATAGTACAAGCAAAGATGCAGTTTATTGCTTGTTGTTATCTCTTCAAACCCAAGTCTAGAAAGCAAGGGGGCGGTGGAACATTTGTGATCGAAGGGTTTAAAAATTGGAAGAAGATTTCAAAAAAGTTGAAGGATCATGTGGGAGATGTCAATAGTTCTCATAACAACTGTTATATTCTAGGTCGAGATTTACTGAAATCAAAGCATCATATTGATCACACTTTAGCCAAAGTTTCAGATAAAGTAGCCAATGATGCTCACCTTCGACTTCTCACTTCTATTAGAGCCATCAAATATCTTTGTCGTCAGGGTTTGGCTTTTCGTGGTCATAACGAATCAAAGAAATCTGGAAAAAGAGGAAATTTTCTTGAGCTTTTGAATTCCCATAGTGATGTTAGCGAGGAAGTAAAAGAAGTTATAATAAAGGCTCCAGGAAACCAAAAATACATTGCACCGACTATCCAAAAAGATATAGTCAGTGCGGCTGCCACATTGACTAGAAATGCCATTCTGGAAGGCTATGATGGAGCTAGTAATACGAGGGGAGAACACAATGGCCTCAAGAGTTTGATATTGGCTGAAAACAGTTATGCTTTCTATGTGCATTGCTTTGCCCATCAATTGCAGTTGACCCTTGTTGGGGTAGCAAAAAAACATGATGATCTTCGTCATTTTTTTGATACTCTAGCAAATTTATCAAATCTTATTTCAGTTTCTCCCAAACATAGGGATTACCGTCGACAAAAGCAGTTAGAGCAAATAGCTGAGGGAGTATTTTCAGCGATGAAACTCATCAAGACTCCGTTACGTAATAAAATGGGAAATGCTTGGTTGAATGATTGTTTGGTGATTTTTGTAGAGGATGAGATTTTTAGGAAAATTGAAAATGATGATATTATGAAGTATTTCACGAAGATGAAGAATAGGAGACCACTTATGTAAACACTCTTCTTTTTATATCATTAAACTTTGAACTCATGTGATAAAATAGGCTTTATATGCCTATTTTATTTTTGGTTTTTACTAGTCTTATTTTATATTTATTTTAGCATATCTTCATTTGGGTGCCTTTAGCTTTTCAGTTGTAACTTTTATTGTTGCGCTAATGTTGTAGTTATTGCTTAGCTAAAGGATCTGACGTCCTTGTATATCGAGAATTTTTTTTTGAAGTTAACCCCCCTAACCATGAATCCTAGATTCGCCACTGGTAATATGTATCGATCATTTATATATTAATTAATATTACAATCAATAAAAGGCTGGGTTAATCAAAAGTATTCTTAATTGAAGTTTTCTAGCTACAATCACATGTGTAAGTGTGATTGACTCTTTAACTAAATATGTGTATAAGGATTGCAAGTGATTGTTTAATGAGGCTTTGACCAAATAGCCCCCATTCCAAATGAAAACTACCTTCAAGGACTAATATTATCAAAATCCCCCAAAAAGTCCCTATATATTTTTTGGACCAAATTGCCCTTGCCCACTCACGCCCAGCTCACACGCACGCACACTTTTCTCTCTCTCTCTCTCTCTCTCTCTCTCTCTCTCTTTCTCTCTTCTTCTTTTTTTTTAACGTTTTCTTCTTTTTTTTTCTCTTTTCCTTTTTTTTTTTAATTTACTTTTCTCTCTCTCTTCCTTTTTTTTTCTCTTAAATTTTTAAAATACAATATCTCAAAATTTAAAAGTCGAAAAAATAATCCGAAATCACTGTTTTAATCACATCGTCAAGATGAATCAAACAAGTTTACTCACCATATATTTCAAAATTTATAAATAAAATAATTTTTTTTCACTTGTAAAAATCTGAGAAAATCATTTATCATTTGTTCTCACATGAGTACAACTGTATAATGGTTTTCACATTTATAAACTGAGAAATCTATTTCACAATTTTGATGAAAATAACTGTATAAATAAATGTGAAACTGACCTCACAATCATAATTGAGAAATTGACCTCACAGTTGTGCACAAACAATCATCAACAACTGATAAATAACGGATAAACCACAGATATGAAGTAGCAAAATAACTGTGAAATTGACCTCTCACAGCTTCTCAATTTAGAAAGGTCAAAAACCAAACATTTCACGTTCATAAATAAATGTGAAACTGACCTCACAGTTTTAAAATTGTGAAAAACATTTCACACTTATTCACATCACAACCCAACAACTGTAAAAATGATTACACAGTTATTTACATTAAACCCAACAACCGTGAAACTTGTTCTACAGTTGTCCTAAAGGAATGACAAAAAAATAACACTCATAACCATAACTGAGAAATTGACCTCACAGTTGTGCATAAACATAATTCTCAACTTGGAAATGTGCAAATCATTACACAGTTATGCACAATAACTGTGAAAATCATTACACAGTTATTAACATCAAACCCAACAACCGTGGAAAACAGCTTGTCCTAAAGGAATGACATAAAAATAACTGTGAAATGGAATTCACAAGTTATGCACAATAACCGTGAAAATCATTACACTGAGTCATTTACATCAAACCCAACAACCGTGAAACATGTTCTACAGCTTGTCCTAAAGGAATGACATAAAAATAACCGTGAAATGGAATTCACGCTATTGCAAATCCAATTGGGCCGCAATTGCGCATCCCGTACAAACAACCATATTTCACATACATTTCAATCAACTTAGAGTTCAAGAATCGTCAAACACCCTACATGCATCTCTATACTACCACATTTCACATACATTTCAATCAACTTAGAGTTCAGCAACTGTCCACACCAACCAATCTCTCCCCTCTTTACAATCCCATTCCCAGGCCTCTTCCCTTATCTTTTCATCAGAAAGATTTGCCTTTCACATTTCTAAATTGCAATGGCTTCCCTTTCTTTACCAAAGTGCAATCTTCCATCATTCAGACCTTCTCATCAAATCAAATCCCCTTTCTCTAGTCCTCCACTTCTCTCCACCCGCCAAATTCCCGGTTTCTTGGTCTCGAAGCTTTCCTTCTCTGTCAGCTCTTCTTCTTCCCCAATATCCTCATTCAAGACACCCACCATTGTTGCCAAGGTACATTACTGCATTTCTTTCATGTTGCCCAGAAATTTTGGATAATTTGGTGACATTGATAATATGTTCCTAGGAAAATAAGTGAGCCACAAAATTGAAATCAGTAGAGAACCGTAAGACTTGGAATCAGAGGAGATGGTGTCGGTTGAAGAGAGGGAGAGAACCGTGAGTAGAGATTAAGGTTGGAGGTTGGGTTTTTCGGTGATTGGTTTTGGTGAGGGAGGAGTACGCCGGTGAGGGATTGATTTGAGGGAGAAATTGGATCGGTGTGATGGGAGAGCTTGGGTCGTCATTTGATTTTGGTATCGGAGAAGAAGGGAGCGGTGATGGAGGTTCAGGTTAGGTTCAGAGAGAGGGTTAATGGCGGGTTTGGCCGGAGATTGGTGAGGAAGAAGACGCCGGAGATTGGTGAGGAAGGAGACGACGCAGAGGCAAGGTAATTGCGTCTAGAGAGAGAGAGAGAGAGAGGTGCGGAATTGCGCATAGAGAGAGATAGAGAGAGAAAGAGAACGAGGACTGAGGGTTGTTTCGCCATTTAGATTATTATAAATAGGGATAGGGACTCTACGGGGGTTTTGATTTCCACTTTAGGATCCTAAGGTAGAATTTAAAATGTAATGTTTTTATTGATAAATTCCCCCCTATCTAAAGGTCTTATTGGTAAAAATCCCTTGTTTAATCTATACAATGTCAAACTTTTGAATGAAAGTTTTTGACAAGTAAATGCAAAACAAAATTGTAGGTTCTTTATTCCTAGGGTTTTAAGGGGTTCTTGAGTATTATCTGCAATTTGCAGAAGATATAATATTTGAAAAACACTAAATTGTGCACGTATGAATGCCCAATTTTACTAAATAGAATGAACCCCAACAATGATTGATTGTATTATTAATAGGCATATTGGTGAGATACATATTAATCCATTCTATAGGTTTTTCATTTCTTCTTGAATTCGGTAATCTTGTTGTGTAAATGTTTAGATAAATCTTCAATACGAAAATCACTCGAAGGAGATTAAAGGTAGGTATGCTGAAGCAAATCTCCTTAAGACAATATTTCGCCTCCGTAATTGTGCAAACGGATCGATGTCGAATGTCTCCCAAGATACAACACTTTTTACCAAGAGTTAGTGTGCACTTTAACTAACCTTGACGGGCGAACCAAATTCAGACTTGATCTTAGTCTTCGAACTTTGAAGAACGAATGATAAACGAACTCTTTGAAACAAACACTTTGAATGAGGGAGAGAGAGAATTGGATTCTTGAACAAAGATTGTAACTTGGATTTGATAATAACTTGATTGGATTACTTGATGACTGAATGAAGGAATAGGGGTCTATATATATGGTAGATTGAGTCAGATCAGTTGTGACTGTTTAACAAAAGTCACAATCCAAGCAAGCACCTGTTCGGACATCAATCTGAACAGACAGCAACTGCTCGACCGAGCACCATTGGTACCTCGCCCGAGCATAGGCTAGTTGCTCGGCCGGGCACTTTGGTGCCTCGCCCGAGCAACGTCTAACAGAAGAGTCATGTTTCTGGACAGTCATGCTCGTTCGAGGCGTATGCCTTGCTCGGCCGACCAGTTCATAGAATTTGAACTGTCGTGTCTTTTGGACTTTAGACTCCTTGTTGACTTTTCAATTCACCCTAATAATCACCCAATATTCCAACAATCCCCCACATGAATGGAAGAAGTCGACACGGAAAAGAAAGAAGAAGAGCATAGCTGAGAAGTAAATGCATCAAGATATGTGGCTTTCGCTTTGAACCTTCTTTAGTAAGAATCTATCGAGCTTACTTGGCTGATCAGTGTACGTAACGTATTGAACTGTCAGACGTTATTGTAAGCTTAAACAATAGACCAAACACATTTAAATCTTATATCAGATTTTGGTTCTCTATTGTATTCATTATTTTGGCCCTGAACTTTCTTGGTTCTGCGAGTGCTTTAGAGAATTTGCCTGAGTAAAATTCTCAACGAACCGGCCATGTTCACACTAACATAGGTGATGTGCTATAAAGAGTATCCTACATTACCCCACTTGTACTAATTTACAAGATATAGTCATTATTAAAAGCAATAGCTTAACCTCTACTATTTTGTAGGCAACAGTTTTACATCATATATAGAAATGGGATGAAGATAAACTTCCAAGTGCTTCTCTCAAATCAATCATGACTTGTTTTTCCTATTGAACCTAGTCCGTGGGATCTCCAGTCGCCAGGTTAGGTTTCCATCAAGTTGATTTAGATTTGTTTAGGCTTTAGCCCCATTTCTTCTAATGCACAGTTTATTCTCTCCTTGGATAAACCTTTAGTAAATGGAACCGCTAGGTTATCCTTTGATCGCACAAAATCAATCGATATCGTTCTGTTTGAGAGTAACTGTCTAACGGTGTTATGTCGATAACCTATGTGTCGATATTTGCCGTTGTATATAAAATTCTCCGCCCTTGCTATAGCTGCTTGATTATCACAATGTATACATATAGCAGGCACGGGTTTTGGCCAGAGGGGAATATCTTCTAAAAAGTGTCTAATCCATTCGGCTTCTTCACCAGCTTTATCTAAAGCAATAAACTTAGATTCCATCGTTGATCGAGCTATACATGTTTGCTTAGAAGATTTTCATGATATGGCACCTCCACCAAGAGTAAATACATAGCCACTAGAGACTTGGATTCATCTGTATCAGATATCCAATTTGCATCACTATATCCTTCAACTACTGGAGGATAATTGCTATAGTGCAATGAATACTCTCTAGTTCGTTTTATATATCCTAAAACTCTTAATAATGCATTCCAATGCTCATTATTAGGATTACTAGTAAAACGACTTAGCTTACTTACAGCGTAAGCTATATCCGGCCTTGTGCACTGCATCAAGTACATTAGGCTTCCAATGATTTGAGAATACTCTAATTGTTGTTTCACATTCCCAGTATTCTTATGAAGAACTATATGGGGCAGAAATGGATTATTAGTTTCTTTAATTCCATGAGAATTAAATCTCTCAATCATTTTATCAACTTAATGTGTTTGAGACAAACTAATTCCATTGGAGGTTCTTGAGACTTTCATTCCCAAGATTACATCTGATTCACCCATATCTTTCATATCAAAGTTATTGATAAACATTTTCTTTGTTTTATTTATAACATCAATGTCATGACCAAATATGAACATGTCATCTACATATAAACAAACAAATACGTATGTGTTACCAAATTTCTTTAAGTATACACATTTATCACTTTCATTTGTGATAAAACCATTCCTAATCATGACATTGTCAAATTTCTCATGCCATTGTTTAGGAGCTTGCTTCAAGCCATACAAGGACTTAACAAGTTTGCATACCTTGTGCTCTTGTCCTTTTACTTTGAAACCTTCAGGCTGCTCCATGTAAATTTCTTCATTCAAATCACCATTTAAAAATGCAGTTTTTACATCCATTTGATGTATATGCAGATTATACAAAGTTGCAATGGCTATTAAGATTCGAATTGAAGTAATTCTTGTAACAGGAGAGTATGTGTCAAAGAAGTCAAATCCTTCCATTTGACGATATCCTTTTGCAACAAGACGAGCCTTGTATTTACCACGGAACCATCCGGTCTTAATTTCTTTTTGAAAATCCATTTGCATCCTATTTGATAGCCAAAAGCCAATGAGAAATAGACGAATGGAATAACAACCAAGATTTAGAAGAAAAGCTTCAGCTTTTTCTATAAAATTTCAATCATCAAAACTGAATAATCCAAGACCATAAAGATGTTTAAATACTTCCTAATAACCCTAAAACGAATTGGAAACATAAAGATCAAATTAACCCAAGTAAAGTTCAAAAGAAACACCAGCAATGAATAAGGAAACAGCAAATTCGTCACTAAGGAAACACCAGCGACGTGAGGCGCCCGCCCCGCCAAGTCTGAGGCGCCCGCCTCCACTCCAGAGGGTTTATGGTCTGGTCGAACAGCCTTGAGGCGGCCGCATGGAAAGAGTTGAGGCATCCGCCTCAAGCCCCGTAGCATGGGTCCCTTGTTCTTCACCCGGGGCGCCCGCCTGAAGATCCATGAAGCGCTCGCCTGGCTTGCAGTCCTTTGGGTTGTTGTCGTTGCATGCTGCGTTGCTTGCTACCTTGCCTATACCTCCTTGTGCTTCCCTGACCATACCTCCTTGGGCTGTTGGAATAGCTTGTGGAACTATATCATCCTCCCCGTCTTGAGAAAAACTCGACCACGAGTTGCCATCATCGTTATTGTCGCCATGGAATGCTGATAAATCCGCAACATTGAATGTGGCTGAGACGTTGTACTCACCTGGCAAGTCAATCTTGTACGCATTATCATTAATCCGCTCCACTACCCGAAATGGTCCATCATCCCTTGGTTGTAACTTGCTAAAACGACCAGCTGGGAATCTCTCCTTGCGCAAGTGAACCCACACCAAATCGCCAACCTGAAACACAACCCGTTTGCGATGCTTGTCCACTCGCTGCTTGTACATACTATTTTTCCGAATAATGCACTTGCGAACCTGCTCATGAAGCTCTTTAATCTAACTTGCACGCGCCTCTGCATCAGAACTGTATTGACTGGTAACCGGAAGAGGAATGAGGTCCAAGGGGCTGACAGGATTACGGCCATAAACAACCTGGAAAGAGCTTTTGCCCGTAGTGCTGTTCTGAGAATTATTGTAAGCAAACTCGGCCTGTGCAAGTGTCAAATCCCATTGGCGCGGGTGGTCACCAACCAAACTGCGCAATAAATTACCCAAACTACGATTAGTAACCTCAGTCTGTCCATTCGTCTGCGGGTGATAAGAGCTACTGAACTGTAAGCGCGAACCCATCTTCCTCCACAACGTGCGCCAAAAATGGCTAACGAACTTGACATCCCTGTCAGAAGTAAGTGATTTGGGAATACCATGCAACTTCACAATCTCCTTAAAATACAAGTCTGCCACCTATGTTGCATCAAACCTTTTACTGCAGGGAACAAAATGGGACATTTTTGAAAAATGATCCACCACCACCATAATGGAATCCTTCTGTCGCTGCGTACGAGGCAATCCCAACACAAAATCCAAGCTAACGTCCTCCCACGGAGCAGTAGGAACCGGCAAAGGAGTATACAGGCCTGCATTGTTCTTGCGAGTCTTGGCTACATGACATACACGACATCTCTCCACAAACCGAGTAACATCATGTCCCAACTTGGGCCAAAAAAACTGCTCGCCTATAAGTGCCAGTGTTTTATCTTTGCCAAAGTGTCCGGCAAGTCCCCCTTCATGACTCTCAGAAATAATTAGGTCCCGCAATGAACAATAAGGAACACAAAGCTTGTTACCCTTAAACAGATAGCCATCATGAATCAAAAACTGCAGAAAATTACCTCGGAAACACTTTTCCTACACATTCCCAAAATACGGATCATCACGATACAAGTCACGAAAAGTGTCAAACCCGCAAACCTCGAACCGCAGTGTAGCTAATAAGGAATGCCGACGGCTCAAAGCATCTGCCACCCGGTTCTGAACTCCCGCCTTATGTGTAATGACAAACGTAACAATCTGAATGAACTCCACCCACTTGGTATGTCGCAGATTAAGCTTATGTTGCCCTTGAATGTATTTGAGTGCCTCATGATCAGAATACAACACAAATTCCCGTGACAAGAGATAATGTTGCCAATGCTCCAAGGTGCGAACAATGGCATAGAATTCCTTGTCATATGTAGAGTACTTCTTCTTAGCATCGTTCAGTTTTTCACTAAAGAAGGCGACAGGCTTCTTATTCTGACTCAACACTCCGCCAACGCCAACGTTGGAAGCATCACAATGAACCTCAAAAACTTCATCAAAATTAGGCAAAACGAGAACAGGAGCTTGTGTCACCGCCTTTTTCAAAAGCTGAAAAGCATCCTCTGCTGTCTTATTCCACACAAACACACTCCCCTTGATGCAGTCAATAAGAGGGGCAATAATACTGCATAAATCACGAGTGAAACGGCGATAAAAGGAAGCCAAATCATGAAAACACCGAACATCATGAACGTTCGTCGGTGTAGGCCAGCTAGTAATAGCTTCCACCTTCTAATCATCAATTACCCTCCTTAGTAACAAAATACCCCAAGAAAGTCACTTGCTCCGTCAAAAAGTGACACTTCTTACGGTTAGCATATAATTTCTGCTCACGCAGAACATCAAAAACCTGTCTCAAGTGTACCAAGTGTTGTTCCACAGATTTACTATAAATCAGGATATCGTCAAAATAAACAACAACAAACGTACCGATGAAAGGTCTGAAAATCTGGTTCATGAGTCGCATGAACATGCTAGGGGCATTAGAGAGCCCAAACGGCATCACCATCCACTCATACAATCCATCCCGAGTCTTGAAAGCCGTCTTCCACTCATCCCCCGGTCTGACACGAATCTGGTGATAGCCGCTCCGCAAATCAATCTTGGAAAACACCACTGCACCATGTAACTGGTCAAGCAAATCATCGATCTGAGGAATGGGAAACCTATACTTGATGGTGATTTTATTGATCGCCCGACTATCCATACACATACGCAATGTTCCTTTCAAATTTTTAGGCACCATCAGAGCCGGCACCGCACAAGGGCTCATACTTTCCCGAATGACACCCTTGTCAAGTAACTCCCTCACTTGTCTCTCCAACTCTTCATGTTCCTTGGGTCTCAACCGATAAGCAGCCTTGTTCGGAATAGAAGCACCCGGAACAAGATCAATACAATGCTGAATATCCCGCATGGGAGGAAGTCCCGGAGGAATCTCTTAGAGTAACATCACCGTAAGCATCAAGCAATGATCGCATTCTTCTGCGGTGTGGACATACCCGACTCGTTCTCCTCTATCATGACAAGAACATAGAACCCTTGCTCCCCTGATGTAGCTGAATCAAACTCTGAATGGCTAAGGAGTTGGTGAACAACAGCATTCGTAGGTTTATCACTAGCAGTCTGCTCCTGTCTCGGGTCCGTAGGTGTGAATGTGTGCCCCAAATTTTTTGTTGTTTATTTTGGAAATTCACGCGAGTTTGAAGACAACCGGTTTAATTTGAAAAACGGAGTCGTCACGCCATTTTGATTACCTCAAAATTTTGAAAAAAGGTTTTATGGGTTCGGAGGTTAAGTTACCCCTTGGGAAGAACGGATCGTCGTTCACCCAAGGTGCATTGCCGGAGCAGGTCTCCCAAGATCCCATTAATCGTGCTTGCTTGCGTGCTTTCTTGTGTGCATGTGTTTGAAAATAAAGGAGGGAATGTCCCAAGTCGTCTTTCCCTGACGCATAAACCATTTGTTGGTTGTCGCTCGGGATTTCTTGGATTTTATGTATTCGGGATTATGATCCCGTCCTCATCTTGGACTTGTGATCATCGCATTTTTAGACCTCGGGACTTGCGTGATCGAGAGAATGACTCCATTTATAGTCAAAGATGAGGTTCTTTAGAAAAGGAGGGTCCTTAGCCCATCAATCCTACACTTTAAGACGGTCGAGCTCGTAAAGATGCTTCATACTCATCTTAAGTGATAATCGGAGATATAGGGTTCAAAGTTGTTCATTTCTAAAGAAATTATGAAACCTTTTATGGAAGGAACGATGTAAAGATAGGATCTTTTACACCGGTCCGTTCCGAGGTTGCTAATGGGGACATGGGGGAATGCATGTAAAAATGACATTTTTAATGAAAAGATGACATTTTTGGATTGCAAAGGATGCATTTGATTTAAAGAAATGATCTTTATTTGCAAATGATGCATAAAGACATGATTTTTATGCAAATGATGCATTTTTATGAAGAAATTGGGATTTGAATATGCAAAGGATGCATAAAGATTGTTTTTTGAAAAGCATGGGAAGCTAATTTAGGATAAATATATGATCTTTAATGCATAGGATGCTTGAAAAGGATTTCATATGCAAAGGATGCATTTTTATTGTAAAGATTGGATTTTTATATGCAAAGGATGCATGAAGATGACATTTTTATTGAAAAATGGGGTTTTTAGGTGCAAAGGATGCACCTTTGATTCAAAGATTACATCTTTAATGGCAAAGGATGCCTAATGCATGCAAAGGAGGAAAAGGGGATAAAGATATGATCTTTATGATAAACTACCAAGTCCCAAGCAAGATAAATGCAATGCATGAAATGCAATGAGCAAGTATAATCACATAAAGCAATTTAAGATGCAAGGTTAGGGCGTGCGAGGTTACCAATGGCTTCCTCTTCTTCTTTGGATGGAGCTAGGAGGAGGACTTGATCTTGGGATCTTCAAGGAGGAGGGAGGTGACTTCTTGGCCTTCTTCTTCACCTTCTTGGACTTCCAGTAGCTCTTTGGGAGGAGTTCTTCGTATTATGAGTGAGTGATGCCTTTTGTTGGTGATTAAAATGGGTAGAGGAGGGCTCTATTTATAGGCAGTCTGGAAATCGCCAATTAAGCCGTGCGGCTAGGGACCTCGAGCTAATGCAGCCGTGCGGCATTATCCCTTATGACTCAGCATTTTTCTAGAACCATGCAAGGTGGAAATTTCTAGAAGTTTCCCAAATTAAGAAAAACGTGTTTCTTAATTGGGAAGCTTCCCTTTCAGCCTATAATTAATTTGGAACAGTTCCGGAATATTTCCGGAACACTAGGAAGGTCCGGGGAATTACCGGAAAACTTACCTAAATTGCCGGGAAATTTAACCGGAAGGCATGAGCCAGATTTGGGTACTTACAGAAGCCCCTCGGCAACGTCACTTGCAAGGCGAGTGGGATTGTCGATAGAAAAGGATCCGATCTGGCGAATGCCGAGACGGATTGAGACACCGAGGAGGTCGAGTGGCTGAACCTCTTATGAAAGGCTACCTACGTATCCCGGAGGAATCAAGCCAGGCCGTAGTTCGGAATAGATCCGCTGAGGAATGGAGAAGAGAAACTGGTCTCTTGCTAGGGAAGTAGAAAAGAAAATGACCTAAGAGGTCAAGCAATTGATCCTACTGGGGATATGCTAGAAGTGACCGATGTGGTCAGATATCTAGACCTCTATGAGGGGCTACTTCATCACTGATGAGTGACGAAGGAACAGGGTGACCAAAGTGGTTAGATGGCTGGACCTTTTATGAAAGGCTACCTACGTATCCCAGAGGAATCAAGCCTTGATCGTAGTTCAAGCATCACTAGATAGTTAGGAACGATGTCTAGGATCCTTGAGAGTTTTGACAATTAATGGAGGCTGTCACCTGGTTGACAATTAATGGAGGTTGTCACCTGATTGACAATTAATGGAGGTTGTCACCTGAAGAAACTAGAGCTTACGTCACTATCGAGGAGATAGAGGTAGCTAAAGTTGAGAGAACTTAAGCATACTTCACTATTCGGGATAGAGGTAGCTTAGGTTTAGAAGAACTTGAGCGTACGTCACTATCCGGGATAGAGGTAGCCTAAGTTTAGAGAACTTAGCATACGTCACTATCCGGGATAGAGGTAGCTTAAGTTTAGAGAACTTAGCATACGTCACTATCCGGGATAGAGGTAGCTTAAGTTTAGAGAACTTAGCATACGTCACTATCCGGGATAGAGGTAGCTTAAGTTTAGAGAACTTAGCATACGTCACTATTCGGGATAGAGGTATCTTAAGTTTAGAGAACTTAGCATACGTCACTATCCGGGATAGAGGTATCTTAAGTTTAGATGAACTTTAGCATACTTCACTATTCGGGATAGAGGTATCTAAAGTTTAGAGTTCTTGACAATTCGGAGGTTGTCACCTAGCGTTATTCCGTTATAACGGAATTAACGGAGGCGACTGGGAAGAAAGCTTAATTGCTTAGGAGATAAGGGACATCTTCTGAAAAGGATGTTATCTTAGTTAAAGGATAACGGGAATTGTAGGCCCAAGTGGAAAGTCCAGGGGCAAAATTGTAATTTCTGCTCAGAGCGAATGAGGCCGCCCGGCATGAGATGGAGGCAAAAGAAGCCGTACGGCTAGAAGTCTGTTTTTTCCAGATTATTTAAAACAGATTTGAACGGGCAATTGGGCATTACTGCCGCCCATTCCAGCCGAGGAAGAGAGAGAGAGGAGAGAAAATTTCTTCAAAATTCTTCAATTCCCTTGCTTTCTTTGATCAAGAATGGATCCGGAGGGCAATCCTATACCGAGGCAAGCAAGAAGAAACATCTCCGCGGCCGCTCGGAGGAGGAGGAAAGAGCTCGTTCGAACGGAGAGAAAGTATGACTTTCTTACGCCTCCATCGGAGCTTTATCCGGGGAGAAGAGAGCACAAATCGACGAACCCGCGATCGGTTGGGGTAAGCGTTCTTATTTGGCTCGATTCCGTCGATTTTAATTGAATTTTGATTGATTTAGGGCTTGACCCGAATTTTAGGAATTTTCTAGGATTTTCCTAGGATTTTTGAATGATTTTGAGACATTGATGATTAACCTATGAGGCTAAGAACATGCATGTGCAATTTATTTGATAAAAATAATGGGAATGACCCACTTTTTTCTCGAAAATAAAGTAAGAATGATAATTGTCTAAAGTGAGACGGAGTTCTTGCATGTGCTAGAACTAGGTCAAAATTTTGATTATCAATGAGAAAACAAGATTTTGGAAGATGAAAAGGATTCATGCATGCCATTTTTGAAAGAATAATGCTTATGTGCAAAGAATTGTGAAAATTGTGATTTTGTGCTTTAGGAAAGCAATGGGGCTTGACATGACGTGTTTCAAGTGATGAAAGACGCTTTTTTTATGCAAAAAACTTTTGTGAATGCTTTTCTTTTGAAAACATGTGCACTTTTTTGAATATATGCATGCTTTTGAAAATGATGAAGGACTGACACATTTCTTGTGCTTGTCTACAGGAGAACAAGTCTAGAGGACCATCGGAGATAGCAGTCAGGCTTTGGGAAAGGATGCCTGATTTCGAGAAAAATGGGGTGAATCCCAAGCAGTTGGTGCGGGCTACCGGCCTAGATCTTTTCATTGAGGCTATCGGCAGGGGGATCCACATCACCTCTAAGAGCAAGGGCTTGGTCCAGGCCCTATCTGAGTTTTGGTGGGATAGCACTCATAGCTTCCATCTGAGCTGGGGAGAGCTGACAGTGACTCCTGCTGATTTCACGGCTATCACTGGTCTACAGTTCACTGGGAGGCCTGTGACTTGGAGGGACCACATTACAGCTGAGGAGTTCCGAGCTTTGGTCGGGTTTGAGCTGATTCCCAAGGGGCTAGGGATGGAGACACGGAATGTCGAGGTGGCAGTCCAGAACTGCATACGGGACTTTGCCGTTAGCGATGTGACTGCCCAGCAGCTGGCTAGAGCCTTTGTGTGGTTGATGTTATCAGTCACCATTTTTTGTTAATTCTGGGACACTGGCCATGACTAGCCTCCTCGACTCTCTGGAGGATGTGGATGGGATAGGGACGGTCTCTTGGGGAGAGGCCGGATTGGCGGAGCTCTACTTCTCTTTGGACATGTACAGCCGGAACAAGGCTGCTTCCATGGACTGCTTTTCATTTGCCCTTGAGGTAGTCTCGCTTTCTTTTCTCTCTTACTTTCTGTCTTGAGACTTTTATGAGAGAAAATGACCTTTTTTGATGTTTTGAACATGCAGGTCTGGTTCTGTGAGGTGATCAGGTTCTTTCCGTGGAACCAACAGAGCGATATCACCATCTTCCCTGCCATGATCCGCTGGAGGGGAGATGCGAGGGATAAGTTCACGGGAAAGACCCGGATCACTTTTGATTACAAGATGGTGAGGCCGGTCATCAACAGGGATGGACACGACGGAGTGGACTTCTACCCTTGGGGCAGGTATCCGGAGATTTTGCTAGGAGAGGCCATTGAGGCGACGAGGCAGAGGAGATGGCTGACGGGGCTGACATGTGATGTCATTTATTTGGGGGACCGTTTCTCGAGGCAGCATGGCCATGTCCCTCCATTGGATGCCATTACTCCCCGTGATCCTCCAGCACGGATGCTACAGCCCAGGGATTGGCCGGCAGATGAGATTGCTAGGTACCAGGCAGGCGTGGCCGCCGAGGAGTACTTTGACATGGATACCCCCTACGCTGTGTTTGTGGAGCAGCCGCCCGAGGACGCCACGAAGCCAGTGAAGCCGGCGGTCACTCGTGGATATGGGGAGGATGAGCCTATCGACCCGCCGATCCCTCCCGCGCACTCCGTCTTATGTGGTCCACGGAGTTCCGAGGAGGATGAGGATTCCCGTCCCCGACACTAGGGAGCCCCAAGATACCCCGCCGCCCGACAAAGACTGTAAGTATACTTTTAGGGTCTTTCCTTTTTCAGCTTTCTTTGCTTTTTGCAATTGTGAGATTTTCTGAGATTTTTCCGAGATTTTTCTCCTCTTTTTCTCAGTTCCAGCCTGCACTTATGACATATTGGTCGTGCAGAATAGGGGCTGGAAGGACATGTGCCTGGCCCCTTCGAGGAAGCCGGCCTGCGCTTCAAATGCGGCGGGACGCACAGGAGCCCGGGCGCAAGAGAAGGCATGTCGGGGCACATCGTCTACCTCATCGGCCTCGGAGTACTCTTCCAAAGGCCATGCCTCGGGGCGGGGACCCAACGCCGACATTCCGGAGCAAACTGGCCGAGTACGGGCACGATAATGTCCATCCGTCCGACGTGAGCGACTGTGAGGACTTGATGAGGGAGGCTAGCGTCTATGAGCTGAGCAGCGATGAAGAAGAAGAAGAATCGGAGGCCTAGGAGGTCTCTAGAGTGAAATTAGGAACAAAACAAACAATGGACAAATTTTATGCACACTTTGTTTATTTTTTGCTTTATTTGGGTGCCGATGGGGCGAAGACATTGTAGTACTGTTTTATTTACTTTTCTAATTTATGCTTAAATTTGCATATTATCTGAGCCTCGGGGCAGTTTTTTGCTTGGAATTGGAAATAAACTGGGCCAAAATGATATATGATGATATATAAATGCTTGAAAGGCTTCTGGACATGTTTTTGTACAGGTCTTGGTTGAGAAAGTGGGGTGAAAACTCCCTTGGGCAGCAACTTTGGTTGCTGCAGATTTTTTTTCTGCAGATGGCTAATGTAGCCGTGCGGACAGGTCCCAAGGGTAAATGAGGCCGTGCGGCTCACAGTTCTGTCTGAACTGGTTATTTTCTGAATAAAAGCAAGGCTTGGCCATTTCATTTCATTTTCACTCTAGACTTGTCCCAATTGTTCCCAGAGCACATTTTGGACTTAAAGACACCATCTTTGGTCATTTTGCAATGGAGAAACCCGTCAGATTGCAAAGGGGAAGCGAGACCGTTTTACGTCCGATCTTCAATCTTGGGTGAAGCACAACTTCCA
Organism: Adenophora triphylla var. japonica; assembly: GCA_022495995.1. Classification (NCBI taxonomy): domain Eukaryota; kingdom Viridiplantae; phylum Streptophyta; class Magnoliopsida; order Asterales; family Campanulaceae; genus Adenophora; species Adenophora triphylla. Next base: position 17,112 of record JAFEMH010008135.1, on the reverse strand, counting down.
ATTTCACAAGGGGCTGCTTGATTCTTCCTTCAAGATCAAGTCTTTATGGCATTTGAGGGATCTCCCGCCCGATTGGGACCTTTGAGAGCAAAGAAAGAAAGTTTTGGGACGTCCGGAGACACGTTATCTTTTTTCTTACAACGAGATTGTCCCAACGCATGAAGACTTCCGAGCCTTGATTGGGGGTCCCGAGATTGAGGCTATATCTATTCCGCTGATCGGAGACGTGCCGGTGGCGGTAAAGCCTGCATCTTTTCTGCATTTCGGGAGAGGCCGAGGATGATGATAGCCCTGACAGATTGACCTTTCCGATATCCCGGGCAGGTTTGGGTCTCCGGCTATGGCCGCGACCACGGTGGCTATGGATGCCTTCATTCTCTCGCATATTTTCTCGCTTTGTTCACCGCCGAGTCCGTGGGGATCTGTCATGGTGGTCTCTTAGACATGGTCGAGATCGCAGAGCCGGGAAGGACATTGTCCCACCGGTTTTGGGTGAGACCCTTCATGGCATTGACAGGATGGCTAGGGGAGACCATTTCATGAGGTTCGGGAGTCCAGCCGTGCCGACTTTGTGGCTGCAGCAGAGAGGCTCTGGCTTCGCTGTGGGCTTTGCCGACTCGTGCCCTTGGGTGATTTCTGAGAGGTGCACCGAGGCAACAGACCAGTGGTAGCCGGGAGCCGACGATGGCTAGGCTATCCACTTCGGACATCCGTTGGTGGATACCTCACCGGAGATTGCATCAAGAGGATATTTCAGGAGTCTTATGCCGTGAGGGTTCCGTGGTTCTCGCTCGGTCATCCTTCTACATTCCCTCGCTTGGTATCCAGCAGCTTTGGGGCATTACAGGAGCCATTGAGCGATTGGGAGGACATCCGGACCATGGAGGTGATGCCATTGGGACATGAGAGATCCAGCCAGCCTTCTCATTCTTCTCGAGGGCTTGGACATACACCGCTTTCCCACCTGTGGCTATCTTCAGAGCAGAAGAGTACCATCTCGACCACCGTCTACTGGACCGGTACGAGAGGGAAATGGGAGCGACTCAGTCATTCTGGGGGAGAGACGTCGCTTTATTGGGGACCGACCGTGACTCGAGTAGGACTCGAGGAGACCGAGGCTAAGGCGAGTCGCCATAACCGCCGGGGTGACCCGATCGTGAGATATGGAGGCTCGATACAAGAGATTGTCCGAGGTCGCTCCTTTGACCGAGACTCGGAGGGAGGAAGTGCGGACTCGTGCTCGTGTAGAGAGGGCACTTATTGACACGGGTTTGGTAGAGGCTCCAAATGAGGATACCGGAGATCGGGATGAGGGATACCGACCTTATAGAGAAGAAGAGAAAGAAAACTCGACGGGGTCGAGGTAAAGGGAAGAAGACCAAAGAAGACTCAAATAATGACGATCGACAGATCTTTTCTTAGGATTCCCTTATTGCCATTTTGCAAACACATTAGTTTATTTAGGCATTTTTTGTATTTTAGATCTTTGTAGAAAGGTGTTAGCAGAGTCAAGAGTAGACCGTGCTTGAACTCATCAAGAAGTTTTTAACTTGTAATGAACAAGAAATATTATCTTAGAAATTAATCAAGACACATTTCATGGAAATTCAAATGTCTTTATTGATTGGGACCCGTTTTATGAAAAACCGAAATACCCTTTATTTTTTAGGACGCACTTCATGGAAGCTTGATTGCCCTTTTTATTGTTTAGACCGAACCATATATGGCTGCCTACGTTCCCCTTTTACAAGAAAGACTAAGGGGCTCAGGTCTTCGTAGTTCATTCTGGTGAACTATATTTTTTTATGTGCAGCCCTGTTTTTTGCCTAGACCGCCCTTTTTGGGGTTTTCAACCTAGCTGGGCATTACTCTTTTTTGCACTAAGATTTTTTTTTTTTTTTTTTTTATGTGCAACCCCGTCTTTGCCTAGACCGCCCTTTTTTGGGGTTTTCACTTAGCCGGGTATTACTCTTTTTGCACTTTCTTTTTTTTTTTTTTATATTTTTTTTTATTTAGACATAGTATCTTTTGAGCTTATCACCGTTGACTGCGTGGACAAAGGGATTGCCGTCCAGGTCCGCAAGCTTCATGGCTCCTCCCGATAGTATCTTACGCACCACATAAGGGCCGATCCAAACGGGTTCCCATTTTCCTGTGGGGTTGTCTCTCGGTAGGGGGCTTCACTTTCAACACTAAGTCACCCTCTTTGATGTCTCTCGGCCTTAACCTTTTGTCAAACGCTCTAGCCATTCGCCTCTGGTAGGCTCTCGGGTGTGTTCCATGGCTTTTAGCCTTCTCTCATCAAGCGAGCCAACTCATCATGCCGGCCGCGTAACCATTCTACTTCATTGACACCGTTTTCCAGGAGGACCCTTAATGACGGGATTTCCAACTCCACCGGTAACACCGCTTCCATCCCGTAGGTTAGGGCAAAAGGAGTTTCTCCCGTAGCCGTTCCGACAGACGTTCAGAGCCCCGTGAGTGCCAAGTGCAGCTGGGCCAATCACGACCACGGGTGGCCATTTTCCTGATGATCCGTTCGAGCGTCTTATTAGCAGGCTTCCACGGCTCCATTAGTCTCGAGGTCTCAGACGGAGACGACTTGTGGCGAGTGATTCTGACTCGACAAAGAACCTATCGCAGCCCCTTCAAAGTGCGACCCATTATCGGAAATGATCTCGCTGGGCACCCCATATCTCGCACATTATGTTTTCTTTGATGAATTGGGCCACCTTCTTGGAAGTGAGGACCTTGTAGGACTTGGCCTCTACCCACTGGGTGAAAGTAGTCGATGGCTACTAGCACAAATTCATGCCCATTGCTTTCCCCGCCGGGGCTATTTTCCCTATCACGTCAATACCCCAAGTTGCAAACGGCCAAGGAGTCGTCATGCAAGATGTGTCATGAGGCGGGAGATGGTTGAGGTTGGCAAACCGCCGGCACTTGTCGCATGCTCTGGACGTGGCCGGACACGCTGTTTCCATGGAAATCCAAGAGTAACCCATTCCGAGGATCACTTGCATCGTGGCTCGCATTCATATGAGGACCGCAGGGACCATTGTGGACTTCGGTCATCAACTCTTTGGCCCTTTCTTGAGTGACGCACAAGAGGAGTGGTCCTTGGTACCGCTTCTTGTACAAAGTTGCCTCCTAGAATGACATAATGGGAGGCCAACCTTTTCAAGGCTTGCAAGCTCTTGGCTCGACACCTTCTTTTGGTCTACCTTCTTCGTCTCGAAAGCCGACTCTCCATCTTTGAGGAACTCGGTAAATTTGATTGTACCAGTGGTTCCTTTATAGGCTCGGGTCCTGTGTCTACTTCACAAATGTAAGGCCGGGGCTTCTCTTCTACCCACTCTAAGGGTTTTATGGCTTTTCCCTCTGGGATCTCTACCAATGAGGCTAGAGTAGCTAAGGCATCTCGCGAACTGCTCTTTTCCCTCGACAAGTAGTGGAAAGTCACTTCTCCGAACCTCATTCACCAACTCCTCCATATGGGCATGATACCGCTGCAAGATTAGGGTCCACAGCCTTCCATTTGTTGGAAACCCGGTTGATGATCGTGGCCGAGTCTCCGTAAACTTCGAGCTCCTTGACATTCCTTTCTAAGGCGGCTTCCAAACCAAGAATGCAAAGCTTCGTACGGCAACATTGTTCGTGGTGGAAGTTCAACTTGAGGGCTATGGGTGTATGCTCATCTTTCGGATCGACCGCAAGAGCATCCCGATGCCGTTTCCTCTTTTGTTAGCGGCTCCGTCAAAGAATAATTGCCATCGGTTTTCGGCTCGACCGCAAAGATCCCTTCATCCGGGAATTGGGGTTCAGTGCCCTCTCGTCCTCATTACCGGGAAGTTTGCCAGTGGTCCGACAACGCTTGACCCTTGATGGCCTTTCTCGGTCACATAGTTGATGTCGTACTCGCTAAGAAGAAGGACCACTTTGCTAGACGCATCGAGAGGGAAGGCTTATCAAAGATGTATTTGATGGGGTCCATTTTTGAGACCAAATTCACAGTATGGGCTTCGTATATAATGCTTCAACTTGCCGACTACCTGCACTACCTCCCGCATGTGTCTTTTCACATGCCGAGTAATTGAGCTCACTTCCTGCAGCCTTCCTACCGACAAAGTAAATGGCATTCTCTACCCGAGAGTCTTTCTTTTCCCGAGCAAGCATAGCCCCAACTCGCCGTATCGTTGACAAAGTGAGATAGAAAGCGTAAGAGGTTTCGTCTATGTGGGGGCATAGCATCGGAGGATGTACCAAGTATGCCTTAATCTCGGTCAAAAGCATCCCGGCATTCTTCGGTCCATTCTCGTGTCTACGTTCTTCTTCATGAGCTTGAAGATGGGCTCGCACATAGTGGTCAATCGATTGACGAAACGGCCGATGTAATCGTAGCAATTTTCCCATAAAGCTCTTGACTTCGTCCGGGTTTCGAGGTGGCCTCATATCCATAATGGCTTTGATCTTTGGGGTCAACTTCAATACTCTCGCTCCGTGACCATATACCCAAGCACTTTTCCCCTTGTCACTCCGAAGGTGCATTTGGCGTGGTTTAGTCTCATGGAATGTTGTCTCACTCTCTCAAAGAACTTCCGCAGTCAACAAAGTGCCGCCCATCCTCGCCTTTGGAGTGGATTATCATGTCGTCTACATAGACCTCAATCTCCTTGTGGATCATGTCATGAAAAAGCGCGGCCGCCGCTCTTTGGTAGGTAGCCCCGGCGTTCTTAAGCCCAAATGGCATCACCGTATAACAGCAAGTTCCCCACGGTGTGGTGAAGGCCGTCTCTTTCTTGGTCTTCCTCGGCCATCTTGATCCGGTTGTAGCCTCGCAAAGCCATCAACGAAGGATTTGACTTCGTAGTTGGCAAGTGGAGTCCACCAGATGTCTATGTTTGGCAAAGGGTAATCGTCCTCAATGCCCTTGTTTAGATCTCGAAATCCACACAGAACAAGCACCTTCCCATCGGGCCTCGGTGACTGGCCACAATATTGGATAACCATGTCTGATATTCGATGACTCGATGAATCCTACCCGCAGTAGCTTCCTCAATCTCTTCTTTGACCCGTAGAGACCACTCCGGCTTGATCTTTCTCAATTTCGTTTTATCAAGCAGCATCCGGTGCTAGAGGGATTCTCGTGCTCTACTATCGAACCGTCTAGCCCCGTGCATATCCCCGTATGACCATGCAAACACGTCGACGTATTCTCCGAGCAGATCGATCGGGCCATCGTCCGTTCAACCCCGAAGAAGTTTCCGATCTCGTGTCTCTTTAGGTTCCTCGACAGTACCCAAGTTCACACTTGTCAAAACCTCCTACCTTGGGCCCGGTTTTTCCTCTTTTCGAAACCTCGCTAAAGATTTCTTTAATGTATTGTTCATTTAGTGTGTTTGCATCTTGTTCAAATGATTCATTATTAACTCGTTGTTAAGTTTTGAGTTAATTTATCATTTGTTAAGTTGGGCAATAAGAGGATACTCGTAAAGATCCGTCATTTCATTCAAAATAAGGGGAAAGATGACATCGATTACATTTTGATAGTCCCTGATCGGCGTGAGGCCTTCGGATGAATCGAGGACTGGAATTCAAAGATTCCCGACTTGAATATACCGACTGGACCCTACACTACTTATTGACTCGAGGGTTTTGAGAAGTGGTTCCAAGCTCCGCGATCTCACTCCTTCTTTGTCGTCCCGAGAACGTCTTTCTTCAACGACATCCTGTCTTAGTCTGAAAGTGTGGGGATCAAAAGGATTTTCACCACCATCTCCACTACGGCAACTATCTCATCATCTCGAGCAAGTCGATCAAGATGCGAGGGGTCAAACAACTGTAGCTATCCCACTCACTGCACTCACCGCCTTTCCGTCCGGGCTTTGAAACACTCTTCGAAGAGCTAACTCGAAGGCATGAGAAGTCCATTATCCTCGATGCCGACTCACGCCGAGTTTCCCTTGAAGACATACTACTCGCTCTGTGGTAGCCCTGTGAATGCTCCGAGTCAAGAACATTCTTCAACAGAGGCCGGCTTTCCCTCATCTTCTTCGAGATTTTCCGTAAGGGTTTTCTCCAGCGACCGGTGATCACTTTTATGCGTATCGACAAGCCTTTGTAAAGTAATGGTTAGGGATAAACTGTAGGATGAAGCTGGGACCCCTTTAGCTTTTGAGCCTTCACAGCCGCAAATACACTTTGCTTAAAGTGATTACTATTCGTGCATCGGTTTTCCACCTCATCTTGCCCTTTAGGTTTCACTTCCGTGACTCCAAGTCCATTCCTTCACTTGGTGTCATAACACATCAAGTAGAATCCATCCATTCCTATTCTCTACGTGATTCTTCACTACTGGCTTTCTTTAATTCCCGTGGACTGGGATCCGGGTGAGATTTTTTTAGGCTGAGAGGAGAGTCCCACTGGAATGCAGGTGGTGCTTCCGACTCATACCTGGGATGTCCGAGAAGGGGCAGGGACAGCAATGGATTATATGGGATGGAGGGAGGGATTGGCTATAGGCTAGCCTTTTTTCTTCCTAGTCATCCGGTTACCGAAACTAGTCTTCATTCTGACACACGGACATTTGACTCGACCAAACCGAGGATTCTCGCGAACCGTTCCGAGAATTCTCGCGCTAACAAGTCGCCGACCCGGTGTTCTCACCCACTTCTTTCTCGGGAAAGGGATAGGAAAGGTTTAGACTCGGGGGTCAGGTGTTTAGTCAAGGCTCGTGCAATATGCAAATTAGAATCTTCCGAGTTTACTTAAAACAATGTCTTTTATTAATATCTATTTGGTTGGAAAAGGGGATTTGCCCTTCTTTTTCGCAACTACTCTAGATCCCGGATCATGGGTTCTCGTCACTACGTCTATAAGCCCCTCGTATTCCACCCGTATTTCGACCTCCTGTGGTGGACAGCCCCGGCGAGGTCCTATAGGGCAAGCGGATCCCACCGACCGAGAGTAAAGAACGCTCCTAACGGGTCTAGCGGGTCATAGGAACTTTCAACGCACGAGCGATGCGGATTATAGTCAAGGCAATACCGTGAAAAGTCTCGTCTTTCTGCCTTGATAGAATTTTGGCGTAATTTCGCTTGAGCGAATGACGTTTGACTTTCGGTAATGTCCGAGAAGATAATAGGCATGGGTCAAGCGGTAAAATCCGGATGACACAGTGTCACATTGCACTTTCGTTGCATACGCCGGCGCGAGTCGAATCCAAAGTCAATGCCGGGTCAAGATCTTGCCAATTTTTCCTTGTCCGGAATTTTGGCAGTAGCTTCGCTTGAGCGAAAGATCTTTTGATTTGTTGGCAAAGACTCGACTCTTACGCATTCCGTGCGGGTCAAAGTCAAAGTCAATGTCTGAGTCAAGATCTCGCCAATTTTTCCTTGTCGGAATTTTGGCGCAGTTCCTCTTCCGTTATGAACTAAGGCTTGACCTTTACGAGGGTACGCAACGGGCTATATGACACGGACCAGACCAAAAACCAACCAAAAAGTCACGGTTTTTTGAAACGTGTGACACGGACCGTGCATTGGTCGACACCGGCCGCCATGGGGAGGTTGGGATGATTCCGTGCGCGCAGGGAGCATCGTAAGGCCGTCCGTGATTGCACTGAACCACCCTCGGGTTTCAAGGACGCGCGTGCAAAGTGTACAGGATATATCAAAGTGCGCGTGAGTGTGCGGTCTCCTAAAAATGTTCCTTTGAGTTAAAACAGAGATTTTCATAAATGTGTTTTAAAGGAATGATTTTCGGGACGGGGAAAATGCAACACGTAAGCATCGTAAATTTTCCGGGAGCCCTGGGGCCACCATGGAGCCGAGTAGCCCCAAGATGCTAGGATCGCATTAACCTCAATTTTTCCCCGGTGGAATTGCCACCGAGGTCGCCCGGCCGAATCCAAGGAGGATTGAGCCGTACGACCGCATGGATCACTTTTCCTGTGTTCCACTCCTTTTGCTATTTTTCGGGTTGTTTCCTGCTCAAAGTATGCATTGCATTCCAAGATGCAAATGATGCAATGCAAGGTAAAGAAAGCAAGCACGATTAATGAAATCAGCGACGGAGTTCAACTCGCTCAAAGGGAAAAGCTTTCTTTTATTCTTTTCAAAAATTTTTTCGAAAAGGGATATCGGTACGTGGGATTGTTAAACCACCGGTTATCCCAACTCCCACATCAGGGAGTGTACAGGAAGGATAAGTGGTTTCCACCTATATACCGAGTATCAATTTTTTTTGTTTTGAAAATAAAGCTTTTCTCCTTTGGGTTGTCCCCAGCGGAGTCGCCAAACTGTGAATGTGTGCCCCAAATTTTTTGTTGTTTATTTTGGAAATTCACGCGAGTTTGAAGACAACCGGTTTAATTTGAAAAACGGAATCGCCACGCCATTTTGATTACCTCAAAACTTTGAAAAAAAGGTTTTATGGGTTCGGAGGTTAAGTTACCCCTTGGGAAGAACGGATCGTCGTTCACCCAAGGTGCCTTGCCGGAGCAAGTCTCCCAAGATCCCATTAATCGTGCTTGCTTGCATGCTTTCTTGTGTGCATGTGTTTGAAAATAAAGGAGGGAATGTCCCAAGTCGTCTTCCGGACGTACAAACCATTTGTTGGTTGTCGCTCGGGATTTCTTGGATTTTATGTATTCGGGATTATGATCCCGTCCTCATCTTGGACTTGTGATCATCGCATTTTTAGACCTCGGGACTTGCGTGATCGAGAGAATGACTCCCTTTATAGTCAAAGATGAGGTTCTTTAGAAAAGGAGGGTCCTTAGCCCATCAATCCTACACTTTAAGACTAGCCGAGCTCGTATAGATGCTTCATACTCATCTTAAGTGATAATCGGAGATATAGGGTTCAAAGTTGTTCCTTTCTAAAGAAATTATGAAACCTTTTATGGAAGGAACGATGTAAAGATAGGATCTTTTACACCGGTCCGTTCCGAGGTTGCTAATGGGGACATGGGGGAATGCATGTAAAAATGACATTTTTAATGAAAAGATGACATTTTTGGATTGCAAAGGATGCATTTGATTTAAAGAAATGATCTTTATTTGCAAATGATGCATAAAGATATAATTTTTATGCAAATGATGCATTTTTATGAAGAAATTGGGATTTGAATATGCAAAGGATGCATAAAGATTGTTTTTTGAAAAGCATGGGATGCTAATTTAGGATAAAGATATGATCTTTAATGCCTAGGATGCTTGAAAGAGGATTTGAATGCAAAGATTGAATTTTTACATGCAAAGGATGCATGAAGATGACATTTTTATTGAAAAATGGGGTTTTTAGGTGCAAAGGATGCACCTTTGATTCAAAGATTACATCTTTAATGGCAAAGGATGCCTAATGCATGCAAAGGGGGAAAAGGGGATAAAGATATGATCTTTATGATAAACTACCAAGTCCTAAGCAAGATAAATGCAATGTATGAAATGCAATGAGCAAGTATAATCACATAAAGCAATTTAAGATGCAAGGTTAGGGCGTGCGAGGTTACCAATGGCTTCCTCTTCTTCTTTGGATGGAGCTAGGAGGAGGACTTGATCTTGGGATCTTCAAGGAGGAAGGAGGTGACTTCTTGGCCTTCTTCTTCACCTTCGACTTCCAAGCAGCCTCTTTTCGGGAGGACTTCTTCGTATTATGAGTGAGTGATGCCTTTTGTTGGTGATTAAAATGGGTAGAGGAGGGCTCTATTTATAGGCAGTCTGGAAATCGCCAATGAAGCCGTGCGGCTAGGGACCTCGAGCTAATGCAGCCGTGCGACATTATCCCTTATGACTCAACATTTTTCTAGAACCATGCAAGGTGGCAATTTCTAGAAGTTTCCCAAATTAAGAAAAATGTGTTTCTTAATTGGGAAGCTTCCCTTTCAGCCTATAATTAATTTGGAACAGTTCCGGAATATTTTCGGAACACTAGGAAGGTCCGGGGAATTACCGGAAAACTTACCGAAATTGCCGGGAAATTTAACCGGAAGGCATGAGCCAGATTTGGGTACTTACAGTAGGACATAAAGTAATAGAGACATCATTCATGCGGAAGGTGTATGTATTCTTGAACCCATCATGCTTAACCCGCCTGTCAAATAACCACGGCCTTCCCAATAAAATATGGCATGCATCCATTGGGACAACATCACACCATACCTCATCTCTATAACGCTTACCAATAGAAAACTGCACGAGGCATCGCTTATCCACCTTGAGTTCATTGCCCTTGATCAACCAAGACAACTTATATGGCTGTGGGTGTACAACCGTAGGCAAACTCAGTTTGTCCACCATAGTAGTAGAAACAACATTCTCACAACTACCACCATCAATAATAACCTTGCAAACCTTACCCTTGGTAGTGCACTTTGTATTAAAGATATTATGGCGAAGCCACTGATCATCATCTACTGTCGTCGCGTTTAACACACGTCTAACCACCAAGGCCGGACCCTTGTCTGCATAAACCACCTTGGACTCGACATCGGACACCTCGTCTTCTTCGTCATAGACCGGTAACACTTCCTCAAGTAAGGCAACAACGTTCCTGTTGGGATACTCGGCTTGAAGGTGACCAATACCCTGACACTTGAAGCACCTCGCAAGCTGCCTCCCTCTAGAATTGGTTGCTGTGGTACCCGAATTGGCTGTAGCCGGCGTCTTAGGAGCAGTCGGTGGAACCCCTTTGGGTGTGCTAGAACTACCAACGCCTCTAGTGTTAGTAAAATCTCTGCTCGGCCAACGATTTACCACCTTCTTTCTCTTCAACTGTTTCTCAACCTTCAGAGCAAGTCGATACACATCCGCATAAGTCCAATACTGATGCAATTGAACCACCTATGACACGTCAACACGTAGTCCTCCAAGGAAATGAGCAACCGTTTGTTCATCCTCTTCGGAAACATCACACCGCATCTGCAAACGATCAAACTCATTGATGAACTCTTCGACAGTCATATCCCCCTGTTTCAGATTGTGATAATCAAGAAAGGCCTCTTGTCTATAGTGTTCAAGAAGGAATTTCCATCGTAGCAACTTTTTCATCTTATCCCAAGACTGAATTTTCGATTTCCCATCTCTCGCCCGTTGCTTTTTAACATGTTCCAACCAAATTGAGGCATGCCTTTTCAATTTGATTGCAACAACCTTAACCTTATGACTATCCTCCATATGTTTCAAATCAAACACACATTCAACAGTATTTAGCCAATCAATGAACTCATCAGGGTGTGCCTTACCTTCAAACTTCCGGATGTCGATCTTCATGCCGATATCCTTCGAAGGATCGCCCCAAACCCGCGTCCACGTTCAAGCGACCACGAACGAAGGGGTTGCGCCCGTCTCGCAAAGCCTCCTTCATTAGGACGATTCTGCTCAATCGTGAGCCCACATCGTGGGAGCCCTCATACGAGCACCCATCTACCGCTGGAGCCGCGAATCTCGGTTTCGCAATTCGTCATTCTCAATATCGCGTAGGTCTCTATCGCGATGGATTTCATCCGCCTGGGGGTCAGCACGACGGCCTCTACCACGTCCACGACGACCATCACAAGCACCACGTCCACCTTCGGCCATTGATAACCAGGAAACTGATACCAAATGATAGCCAAAAGCCAATGAGAAATAGCCGAACGGAATAACAACCAAGATTCGGAAGAAAAGCTTCAACTTTTTCTATAAAATTTCAATCATCAAAACTGAATAATCCAAGACCATAAAGATGTTTAAATACTTCCTAATAACCCTAAAACGAATTAGAAACATAAAGACCAAATTAACCCCAAGTAAAGTTCAAAAGAAACACCAGCAATGAATAAGGAAACAGCCAATTCGTCACTAAGGAAACACCAGCGACGTGAGGCGCCCGCCCCGCCAAGTTTAAGGCGCCCGCCTCCACTCCAGAGGGTTCATGGTCTGGTCGAACAGCCTTGAGACGGCCGCATGGAAAGAGTTGAGGCATTCGCCTCAAGCCCCGTAGCATGGGTCCCTTGTTCTTCACCCGGGGCGCCCGCCTGAAGATCCATGAAGCGCCCGCCTGGCTTGCAGTCCTTTGGGTTGTTGTCGTTGCCTGCTGCTTTGCTTGCTACCTTGCACATACCTCCTTGTGCTGCCCTGACCATACCTCCTTGGGCTGTTGGAATAGCTTGTGGAACTATATCACTATTGGTTTAGAACCTTTTGGAAGATCAACCACTTGCCAAGTGTTGTTACTTAAAATGGATTCAATCTCACTAGTTATAACTTCTTTCCAGAATGTGGATTCAGAGCTGATCATGGCTTCCTTAAATGATTGAGGCTCATCTTCAATCATAAAGTTAGAGATAAAATCTGGACCAAAAGTTTTAGCAATTTTTGCTCTCTTGCTTCTTCTTGGTTCAACATTTTCATAGTTTTCAGAAGTGCTTTCACGTGGTCTCTTAGGAGTATTTTTACAAATATCCTTTTTCATAGGGAACACGTCCTCAAAAAATTCAGCGTCACGAGATTCAATTATTGTATTGACATGAATGTCATTTACTTCAGATTTGTGTACTAAGAATCTGTACGCACTGCTATTCATTTCATATCCAATAAATACACAGTCAACGGTCTTAGTCCTAACTTTGACCGTTTAGGAGGTGGAACGACAACCTTTGCGAGACACCCCCACACTTTGAGGAATATATAGGAAGTCTTTCTTCCTTTCCACAATTCATATGGTATGGAACCAGTTTTCTTGTGTGGAATTCTATTCAACACAAAGTTAGCGGATAACACCGCTTCCCCCCACAAGTTTTGTGGTAAACCCGAACTTCCAAGCATACAGTTTACCATATCTTTTATAGTTCTATTTTTCCTCTCAGCAACACCATTTTGCTGCAGAGTATAGGGTGCAGTTGTTTGATGAATGATACCGAATTTGGAACATATGTTACTAGATTCCGTTGATTCATATTCACCACCCCTATCGAACCTTAATACTTTAATTGACTTTTCAAGTTGATTTTCAACTTCAGTTTTGTAAGTGATGAAAGCATCCATTGCTTCATCCTTACTACTTAACAAATAGACATAACAATATCTACTTCGATCGTCAATGAAAGTAACAAAGTATTTCTTACCGCCTCGAGTTGGGACAAACTTTAAATCACATAGATCACTATGGATTAATCCCAACAGTTGGCTAGTCCTTTCAACTATTTTAAAAGGTTTCTGCTTCAACACAAACTTCGTATTTGTGACCTTTCATTGAATCAAGTTTTGGAATAAGTCCTAAACCAACAAGCTTTCTCAAAGAAGCACGATTCACATGTCTAAACGACCATGCCATAAATTAGAAGGCTCACACAAGTAAATAGAATTGTCAATTTTATTCATAACTTGAGGGTACAAATATGTGGACTTCTTGTCCACTACAACAGCATTTGCCATAAATAGGCCATCTAGCAAGTATCCCTTTCCAACATACATACCTCCCTTAGTAAGTACAAACTTATCAGATTCAAATACAATTTTGAAGCCCTTCTTACTAAGTAATGAGCCAGAAATTAAATTCTTTCTTATGTCAAGTACATGCATCACATCGATGAGAGTAAGCTCCTTTTCCGATGTGAACTTCAAGATCACCTTCCCAATGCCTTCAATCTTGGAAGTTGCAAAATTTCCCATATAGAGAAAATCTTCACGTTCCATGTTCTTGTATTCCGCGAACAAGCTTTTGTAGGCACATATGTGACGAGTGGCTCCGGTGTCCACCCACCAATCCTTGACGTTTGATACCAAGTTGACTTCACATACAACGGCAGCATGTGACTTTACTCCCGAGACACCCACGTATAGAGTATCTATTTCCTGGCCATGTTTGCTTGGGAGGCTTCTTCTTCTTGCTTCGACAATCCTTTGCCCGATGACCGCTTTTTTCCACAATTGTAGCAGTCCCCTTTGAACTTGAAGCGTTTGTTGCTGTCATTACTTGACTTCTTCTTAGAAGAGTCATCATGCTTCCTTTTTTTGTTCTTGGGTCGGGATTCTTCCACCATGCTAGCATTTGCTTCCATGTTTCGTGCATTGGCTTTCTTTTCAGCACTACGATTGTCTTCTTGAATATGAAGACGAACAAGCAAATCTTCCATTGACATCTCCTTGCGCTTGTGCTTGAGATAGTTTTTGAAATCTCTCCATGAAGGAGGCAGCTTCTCAATCATACATGCAATTTGGAAGGACTCACTCAATTGCATCCCTTTGGCTTTAAGGTTATGCAATAGGACTTGCATCTCTTCGACGTGATTCATTATAGTTTTAGAATCATTCATTTTAAACTAAAAACTTTGCAACAAAGAACTTCTTTGTTCCATCATCTTCGATTTTGTATTTCTTGTCGAGAGAATCCCAAAGTCCTTTTTGCGCTTTAAATGGAGTAATACACATTATATAATGTGTTGTCTAGTCCATTCAAAATGTAGTTCCGGCATAGATAATCAATATGTTTTCATGCATCAATAGCCATTTGTGTAGCCTTGTCTACTACACCTTCTGTCGCTATGGGACATTCTTCACGTAAGAACTTTACTAGTTCAAGCGTTGTGAGATAGAACAACATTTTCTGTTGCCAACGTTTGAAATCAGCCCCATTGAACTTTTCCGGTTTATCGTACTGCGAGGCCGGTGGCATCATGAGTTGATTAGCACTTGAAGTACTCCCTATTGCATTAGGATTCGTTGCAATAGTCTCACTACTAACGGAGTCATTTCCATTAGCCATTTTCTGTTACGAAAACAAAAAATCCAATAAGAAAGAGATGAAGTAGAGAAGATAAAAATCAATACAAATACCTGAAAATATTGTCTTAAGATTGTTTTATAAATGTTTAGATAAATTTTCAATACGAAAATCACACGAAGGAGATTAAATCGAGGTATGCTGAAGCAAATCTCCTTAAGACAATATTTCGCCTCCGTAATTGTGCAAATGGATCAATGGCGAATGTCTCCCAAGATACAACGCTTTTTACCAAGAGTTAGTGTGCACTTTAACTAACCTTGACGAGCGAACCAAATTCAGACTTGCTCTTAGTCTTCGAACTTTGAAGAACGAACGATAAACGAACTCTTTGAAACAAACACTTTGAATGAGGGAGAGAGAGAATTGGATTCTTGAACAAAAGATTGTAACTTGGATTTGATAATAACTTGATTGGATTACTTGATGACTGAATGAAGGAATAGGGGTCTATATATATGGTAGATTGAGTTTCCATCGGGCCAGACTGTTTCACAAAAGTCACAACCTCCAAGCTAGCACTGCTCGACATCAATCTCGAACAGACATCAATCGCCGATCGAGCACCACGGTGCCCTCGCCCGAGCATAGGCTAGTTGCTCGTCCGAGCACTTTGGTGCCTCGCCCGAGCAAAGTCTAACGTAAGAGTCATGTTTCTCGGGACCACTCATGCTCTAAGCAGAGGCTTATGCCTTGCTCGGCCGAGCGCTCATAGAATTTGAACTGTCGTGTCTTTTGGACTTTAGACTCCTTGTTGACTTTTTAATTCACCCTAATATTCACCCAATATTTCAACAAATCCTTCTATTGATTATTTTATTTCCTTGTTTTAGTTGTTTAATTGTTTAATTAGTTAATTAAAATCAAAACTCAATCTTTTCTTTTCTATTTACTGTTTAATGTCGAACTATTGATTACACAAATTTTTTGGATTCAACCCTTGTTCGTGTATATTATTACATCGATGACTCGTGCACTTGCGAGGTTTTATTACTAAGTGGGGTTTTACCCCATTACTTACTTGTATTATCCGTTTCTCAAAAAAGATCGAAAAGAATATGACTATATGAGCATGCAGATACTTATAAACTTTTGAGATTTAATCAAAAAAAAATAAAAAATTCTTAAGAGTTATGAAAAAGTATAATAGAATAAGATGAGGAGCTAGGTGAAATTAAAATTAAAGCTGGAAATCAGAATCTTCCCATTGAAGGACAGGAGTGCCCAGATTTTGCTCTTTCTTGAGCTTGTCCTTGAGAAACCAGTCACATAACCTCCCAAAGATTCAATTCCTCAATCGTACACCCTTCTTGCTCGCTACCACTCTCAAAGAAATTCAGCGACGATATCTAATCAAATAAATTTACATATTCAAAACCAACCAACATAATCTTACGGAGTAATTATTAGTGTTGGAACATTCCTATTCCAATAACCCGAAAGCACTCAAGTCTAGATTAAGTAAGAGAAGAAGATGAAGGCGGAAGCGTGATACCTGTTGAGTCCATCTTGTTACTTGATGATGTTCTTGCAAAGGAAGGAAGAGAAGAAGAAGAAAGTCACGTAGGGAATTGTAGACCTTCTTGATGATGAATGCCTTCCTTAGAACTCATTATAGAGAGAGTAAATAAGGATGATGTAGTAGTTTCTAGGCTGATGGTAGGCCTCTATATATAGGAAACAATGGCACCTCATCAAGGGACTACACCCTTTCAATTAAGCGGTGTGAAATTACCATTCTGCCCATCATAAATAGGTAATTTCTACCTCGGGAATTCTACACATTTAATTAATATTCTATACTTTTCAATAACATTATTTTAATGATTTATACATGTACGTCTACATGTCACTTATATTTATTAAGTATACACATTTTGCAATCCATGTTCTAACAATCTCCCACTTGGATTGCCCAAACATGTGTTTATACTTTATGACAAATCCCCTCATAAAATCACATATTCATAATGTAAAATGACAATCCATATGTGCACTTCATTGTCATTCTTAAAACAATCTCGTCCATTAGTTTCACAAGTATAGGAACTAAAGGGGATCAAATGTTGTAATTGATTCGCAACTAAACTCCACATTAATCACATATATATGTTCAACTAAATGACATAGATTAAGTATAGATGTGTAGCATGAAAAACTTAAATTGAATATATTAAAACATGTATATATATTCCATCAACTAGTCCTAATTAACCAAATGAGATCAATATGAATAAAACAAATAGCAAATAAAGTACAACTCAAACTCCCACTATATTATGCATTATTAAAAATCAGCTTTCACCCATATGAACAAGATGCTCGTGAAACATCAAAGAGATAACG
>JAFEMH010008134.1:0-61901 GCA_022495995.1 Adenophora triphylla var. japonica | reverse complement strand
GCGGTCCGATCTCGAGAGATTAATCCGGACAGCCCTTCGCGGTCCGATCTCAATCTCACATCGAGACCTTCGCGGTCCGATCTCGAGAGATTAATCCCGGACCTTTCTCAAGGGTCCGATCTTCGATCTCTCCGATCGACCTTTCGCGGTCCGATCTCGAATAGCCAATCCAGGCATCTTCATGCGGTCCGATCTCCGATCTCCCAATCCGAGACCTTCACGGTCGCGATCTCGAAATAGATCGATCCAGGCCTTCGCGGTCCGATCTTCGATGCTCAAATCTCCCGACCGGTATCGCGGTCCGAGTCTGCCGATCTCCTAATCGGGGACCGACCTTCGCGGTCCGATCTTGAATCTCTCTATCGAGACCTTCGCGGTCCGATCTCCAGGTATAATCCGGATCCTTCGCGTGATCCGATCTTGATCTCCAATCGAGACCTTCGCGGTCCGATCTCAAATAGCGCTAATCGGTCCGAGCCTTGGCGGTCCGATCTCACGATCTCCTTAATCGAGAGCCTTAAGCTGGTCCGATCTCAAAAGTCGATCCCGGCCTTCGCGGTCCGATCTTCGATCTCAATCCAGGCCTTCGCGGTCCGATCTTGAAGTCGATCCCGACCTTCGCGGTCCAATCTCGATCTCCCGAGACCTTCGCGGTGGATCTCCCGAGTCGATCCCGACCTTCGCGGTCCGATCTTCGATCTCCAATCCCGACCTTCGCGGTCCGATCTCGAAGTCGATCCCGACCTTCGCGGTCCGATCTTCGATCTCTAATCCCGAGACCTTTTGCGGTCCGATCTGAAAAGTCGATCCCGGCCTTCGCGGTCCGATCTCGATCTCCAATCGAGACCTTCGCGGTCCGATCTCAAATAGTCGATCCCGACCTTCGCGGTCCGATCTTCGATCTCAATCGAGACCTTCGCGGTCAGATCTCAAAGTCGATCCCGACCTTCGCGGTCCGATCTTCGATCTCCAATCGAGACCTTCGCGGTCAGATCTCAAATAGTCGATCCCGAGCCTTCGCGGTCCGATCTCGATCTCCAATCGAGACCTTCGCGGTCCGATCTCGAAAGTCGATCCCGACCTTCGCGGTCCGATCTTGATCTCAATCGAGACCTTCGCGGTCCGATCTCAAATATGTCGATCCCGACCTTCGCGGTCCGATCTCGATCTCAGTCGAGACCTTGGCGTGGTCCTTTTTTTCTCGAAATAGGTCGATCCCGAGGCCTTCGCGGTCACGATCTCCGATCTCAATCGAGACCTTCGCGGTCCGATCTCAAATAGTTGATCCCGACCTCGCGGTCCGATCTCCGATCTCCCATCGAGACCTTCGCGGTCCAATCTCATTTATTCAATCCCGCTCTCACAAATTGAAACTTTAAATCTCGACCTTTCACGGTCCAATTTTCGAGCCTTAAAGCCTTGAGCCAAATACCCTTACGAAAACTAAGCCATACCTTTCGTTCCCTGCGGTGAACGAGAGAGTGGTTCAGAATTCGGGTCGGCGCCTCGCGGAAATTACGATTACGCGGCATCGGAGCGTTCCTCGGTTTCCTCAGTTCCCTCGACGGACTTTCCGAGGCATGTCGGACTCAGAAATCGTGACGGGGACGGACCCCGCCACCGTAACGGATATGACCTTTGGAAGAAGCCATCCGGGCCTTTGAGGTTCACAAAAAGGCGAAGAAGAATCAGGTGAATTTCGTGGTACGGCTTACGAATGGGCGAGGTATAGCGGCTATCCCCGACGGACGGTACTTTTGTTACGATCGAGGGCGGCGAGCCACTCCGATCAACTCCTCAAACCTTCCACCAGGTTCCTCCCCGCCAACTTATGGGATGCCTTTGAACCTAGGAAAGCGGCCGACCCAGGCTTCATGTTGCCACCTCTCAAGGCAACCTGTCACATATAGCGAAGCCGGTGCTACTCCCGTCACTCGGTACCGCGGCGCTTGTGGACCATCTCAAGCAGATGCCAATATCCTTCAATACCATCACGGGTTCAATCCCATTGCCTATACCGCACGAATCCCAAAGCCGGGGACAAACTTGCGATCTGAGTCGAGAAAAGGCCCCCATATATCCACATATATCAAGCCTTCCACCGCCAATCACTACCGCTCACGTGGTAGCACCGTGACAGAGCCTCAAAGTCCGCCCATTGGACCCAACCCTGGCTGGATGGTCGAGCAATTGAAGGATGCGAAAGCCGGCATGGGCAATTTGAAGAAGGAAACACTCGGATCTGATCAGGGAATGGTCACACCTCTCCCGGCTAAGTTCGAGAATGCCGAGAAATGGGCCAGATTCGACGGAGCGAATGCCTCGGACACATGTTGACAACTTATGTTCTCGGCATGAGAGCAAAAGGAGCAACCACTCCGGCCAAATGGCGACCATTTCCGGCACACTCTCAAGAGTTCGGCGTTACGGTGGTTCCCTAAGGGTCAAGCCGAAGATCGTCATACTTGGGATCGAGATCGGCAACATCTTCCTTGAGCAGTACCGGTCCCAGGACCTGGAATGGGAAACAAGTCGTGAAGACTTAATCACCACGGAACGAAGGCGGACGAAAGTGTTGGGGAGTTCTACAAAAGATGGAGTGGAAACTTTCCGAAATCATGGAGCCTATTTCCAAAGATGAACGGATGCGAATCTTCAAGTCTGCTTGAGGCCATCCATCGAGAATGCTCATCGGCCACCACTTCTTCCCGGATCTCAGAGCCATGGTCAACGCGGGTTCCCGGTTCGAGAAAGACTTGAAAGAAAAGGCGGCTCAGAGTCCGGCCTCTTCCTCATCACTACGAGGCGGCCAGCCCAATCTAATATCTTCCCCGGACAAAAGGAGGGAGGTTGCCGGAGCGATCCATTACATTCGGAATGAAGTACTACAAAGAAGCGGTGGTCCCAGAGACAACGGCGACACTATGATAATTTTGGAATGCCTTTGAGCGAGGTATTTGATAGTGTAAAGAAGCGAGGTCTCCTCGAACCCATTGGAAAATTACCGGCCCAAATCCTCCGATGCTAAGCTGGGATGTAACCAAGCATTGTGCTTTCCACCGATATCACGGTCATATAACCGAGCAAGCTGCACGATCTTGAGGAGAGCAATTCAAGATCTAATAGAAGATGGAAAGCTTGAGCGTCTGGCAATTCGAGCAACAAAAGCGGCTAGAGTAGGGGCTACCTATCCTCGAGATCTGTCAATTGTCTTTTGATCAACCTTCGTAGGTTCTAGTACTTTCCTCGTTCAATCAAGTCCGCCTCGGACATTGTAGTTAATCTTAAAGTTTCTATAAATAAGTGTCTTTTTTTCTCTTCTTGCTAGACTTGAGACATTATTTGCACACCTACATTACAACTAATGAAATGGTTATATCCTAAATGATCATTTGCATTGCTCAACACATAATCTCTGGAAATAACTAATGTTACGATTAATCGGTGTGAGAAAGTCAGTGGTGCCCTCCCCATACACTTTCCTTACCCCACAAAGGCCTCCATCAAGCCACACACTTCCCAAAAAAAAACATGTTCCCACCATCACCTTGACCAATTCAACGGCGGCGGAAACATCAAGGAACAACAAAGGTCACTTGACATCGAAAGATTGACCCCATGTCGACAACAACCTCGGAGTGCGCCTTCGCCCTCGTGCGCATCGAGAAAGTTCAAGCAGGAGCCTGCCTTCGTCCTCAAGAACTCCAAAAAAAAAAGAGAGAGAAAAGTTCAAACAAGAACTTCAAAAGAAAAAAAAAAAAAGAAAAAAAGAGAGAGAAAGTTCGGCAAAGCGAGAACTTCAAAAAAAAAGTGAGGCGAAGGACCTAAGCGCGCCAATCACGAAGCTTGACGGATGGGCAAACAAAATTAAAGCTCGAAGAATGGAGGTTGTCGATAACAATGGAGCGGTCAAAGCAAAGGCAAAAACACATCATAAGCCCTTACGCTACATTCGAATTCTTTCTCCCCGGTGAAAGACGGCGACCCAGAAAGCAATGGAATCACGGAAGAAGCCGTCAACAACGACTTGTCAAGGAATCACCTCGAGGCCCGTACCTAAATCATCCAAACATCCCATCCGAGCCTTTTCACCAAAAGGACCACAAATGTTCATACCCTTTTCCCCGAGCCGAAGCACCGTTCGGCGGAACTACGGCGACTGAGCTCCTTACAGCGAGGAGAACCTAGGCAAACGAGAAGCGGTCCGTAGCATAAACACATACAAATCCCATAAACCCGGTCTCGTCAATGACCTTCCCTATACCCCAGCGAGACCTTTCTTTCACACACGGCCAACTTTGATCCACGACATAGGTTGACTTTCTTCTCACGGTTAATCAAGACATTTGTTCATATCGGGATTAATGGTTGAACAACGAACATTAACAAAGGGTTTAAAGCAATCTTGTGATCATTATGGATAAAACATGTTTTCGGATGTCTCGACAAGTCTTCTTTTTCTACGATAATAGGAAAATTAGAGGCTAAGCCATTTGTCTTTACGTCGTGCAAGAGCTTCCATCTGCTGCTCCCGAAACCTCTACTGCGCTCATACTCTCCCAAAAGAGTCAAACCCAAGCGAGGTTTTGGTGCCTGCATTAAACTAGGCATCCACATAAAATTGGGATTCGTTCCTTCTGCAAAATACGTCCTTGTGCGTATACATTTACAAGCCATTCCTCTTATACACTTTGGTTGACCAATCGAAAAAAAATCAAGGACGGTTGCTTCGTCGGGCCACATGGAGTTCAACTCGATTGGGGCTGCATCAAATTCAGCTCTAGAATCCCCACAGATGACCGGCGATTCCTTCAAGCGGGGCTTCACCAAGTCATTTCTTCAGACCGGGGCTTTGCCATGCAAAGAGAGTTTTTCATCCCGAGGGTCTACCTTGGTTTCGATTGCGGGGCTTGTCGAAGCATCTTTCGCCATTATGGTCTTAATCGAATGGGCTTCTCGAGATACGCTTCGACAGCTCGTAATTAATCCTCATGACACCTACGGGCAACAAGATAGCATTTCTGGTGAAAGGGCGTTTTCTCCAAAGAAGTCTTCCCTTCCTTCAAACGAAGACAGCGCGGCTGTAACCTACGGGGTGGGAAAGCGAAAATATCCCGCCGACACCACGCTCAGCATCAGGACACAAGAAAGTCTCCAATCTCGGCAACCTATCGCCAACAAGAAGCATAATCCCCGTAAGGATAAGCCAAAGTTCAACTCATCAAACCTCAAAGCAATCTGGAGGCACCACCAAAACCTCTACCTCTCAAATGTTGGAGGACCGATCCTCACTCATTCCCAGCGGACTCAGCGAACATTTCCCTTTAGTCTCGCTCACCTCTTCATACCCTCACAAGCTCAAGCTAAAGGAAATTTTGGCCCGCACCATGGTCCCCATGGACGCAACTCTGTAAGAAGTAATCCCGGATGATCGACAACATCATCGTCACCTCACAGATTTGAAGCCTTCGAGTCCACTGGCCAAGGCCTACGATTCTCACTTCCCGCACGCTCTGGGGATCGCTACTCTAAACATCTCGGTGTTCGGCAAGCTGGATGATCCCCACCGAATTCCGAGTGTTGGACATTCCAATCACTTTCACAACCATCTTGGGCGACCATGGCCGCATCAAATGAATGGTGTGGCATCCACCCTTCACCAATGTATCAAGTTCGTGCAAGGCAACGAGCTAACCACGTCTGACGCAACAGCGTCACCACCGAAGCGACCATCACCAACGACATTCCAATCAAGCACGATGACGACATGGCATTAACTGGATTCACCTTGGAGGCTTCCAAAATCCAAATATGCAGCGTGGACCTTCCACTATTCTGGGACAAAATCCCTCCCGCTATGAAGATGATGAAACTCATGAACTTCATCCTGTGGCTGGGCTCGGCAAAAGGTTACAAGGCTAACACTAAGTCATCAAAGTCAAGGACCACACTACGCCCGTAGGCTCGGTTATATGCCAACACCAGCCGACATCGTGAAAACAAGAGGCTCGCCAAAGACCAAGGCAAGCAGCCCGCAAAAGGGGAACCTACAAAGGCATACCTAACCTCCGGCCTTACGGTTTCGACCTCACCCACTACTTCGTCAAAGGATCCGACAACATGTAAGCGACGGAGAGGAGCCGATGAAAGACGAGAAGCGATTACCCGTCTCTAGAGAGATTACCCATCTTTTCGTGAGATTACCCATCTTTTCGTGAGATTACAGAGATTGCCCATCTTTTCGTGAGATTACCCTTACCCATCTCTTAGAGAGATTACCCATCTTTTCGTGAGATTACCCATCTTTTCGTGAGATTACCCATCTCTTAGAGAGATTACCCATCTTTTCGTGAGATTACCCATCTTTTCGTGAGATTACCCATCTTTTCGTGAGATTACCCATCTCTTAGAGAGATTACCCATCTTTTCGTGAGATTACCCATCTTTTCGTGAGATTACCCATCTCTTAGAGATTACCCATCTTTTCGTGAGGATCCTACTCCTGATCTTTTAAGTGAGATTACCTCATCTCTTGGGAGATTACCCATCTTTTCGTAAGATCTCTCCCGTTATCTCCTCGTGAGATTCCTTTTCGAGATTTTTTACATCTCGCCATCTCCTCGTGAGATTCCTTTTCGAGATTTTACATCTCGCTATCTCCTCGTGAGATTCCTTTTTGAGATTCTACATCTCGCTATCTCCCCGTGAGATTCCTTTCCGAGATTCTGCATCTCGCCATCTCCTCGTGAGATTCCTTTTCGAGATTCTACATCTCGCTATCTCCTTGTGAGATTCCTTTTCGAGATTCTACATCTCGCCATCTCCTCGTGAGATTCCTTTTCGAGATTCCGCATCTCGCCATCTCCCTGTGAGATTCCTTCCGAGATTCTGCATCTCGCTATCTCCCCGTGAGATTCCTTTCCGAGATTCTGCATCTCGCCATCTCCCCGTGAGATTCCTTTCCGAGATTCCCGCATCTCGCAATCTCCCAGTGAGATTCCTTTCCGAGATTCCGCATCTCGCTATCTCCCCGTGAGATTCCTTCCCGAGATTCCGCATCTCGCCATCTCCCCCGTGAGATTTCTTTTCCGAGATTACGCATCTCGCTATCTCCCGTGAGATTCCTTTTCGAGATCCTACATCTCGCTATCTCCTCGTGAGATTCCTTTTCGAGATCCTACATCTCGCTATCTCCCAAATGAGATTCCTTCCCGAGATTTCGCATCTCGCCATCTCCTCGTGAGACCCTTTTCCCTATTATTCTCCCTCGTGAGATCCTCTCCCGAGATTTCACCTCTCGTCATCTCCCCTACTCTGTAAGTGGACACGTCAACCGACCCCCTCTCCCGAGGTCAAGAGTCCCGCTTAGTTTTCACTAACGCTCGTCTCCAGACGTTAAATTTTCAGCTAGTCTCACTAACGTTTCGTCTCCGCACGTTAAATTCTCGCAATTAGTCCTCACTAACGCTCGTCTCCGCACGTTAAATTCTCAATCCCCGCCGACGTTTGACATTCAAACTCTACTTCCTTCAAGTCGACGTTTGACATTCAAACGCTCATTTACATCCCAAGTTGACGTTTGACATTCAAACGCTCATTTCCGCTCAACCCTAGACGGTTTGACACTTCAAACGCTCAATCATGTCTCACGAACATTCTAGCTACAATTCCGTCTCCGGACGTTAAATTCCTGGGCTGACGTTTGACATTCAAACGCTCACTCTCTGTCTTCGGACATGAAATCACAATTCGGTCTCCCCGACGTCCAATATTCCCATGGGTTTTCACTAACGTTCACTTCCTCGCGCGCAATAAGCATCCGAACCCCAAGGCACGAACGCCTTGCAAATTCTCCTTCGGCAGCTGCAATAAGCCCGAACCCCAAGGCACGAACGCCTTGCAACAATTCTCCTTCGGCAAGCCCGGCAATAAGCCCAAACCCTAAGGCACGAACGCCTTGCAACCCTTCTCTACCCGCGGTCGTAAGCCCGATCGTTCCCACCTCGGGCCGACCATCAAGGTAAGCCCGCACAACAATCCCACTTCAGCGGCCATCAAGGTAAGCCCGCACAACAATCCCTCTTCGGCCATCATCGTAAGCCCAAAAACCATTTCCGTCGAACCCGGGACTTTCAAAACCATCTCTCTCGTGAGATTCACCCATCTCCCTGCGAGATCCTTCCCCGAGATTTTGCATCTCGTCATCTCCTCGTGAGATTCTTTTCTATTATTCTCCTCGTGAGAATCCGCCATCTCCTCGCGAGATTCACCCATCTCCTCGTGAGATTCGGTCCATCTCCCTCGTGAGATTCACCCATCTCCTCGTGAGATTCTCCCTGTCTCCACAAATCTGAAGTTCGGTCCACCCATCTCCTCGTGAGATTCTCCCATCTCCCTCGTGAGATTCGGCCATCTCCTCGTGAGATTCACCCCATCTCCTCGTGAGATTCTCATCTCCCTCGCGAGATTCACCCATCTCCCTCGTGAGATTCTCCCATCTCCCATGAGATCAAGCCATCTCCCTCGTGAGATCTCGTGAGTCCCATCTCCCTCGTGAGATTCGGTCATCTCCCTCGTGAGATTCACCCATCTCCCTCGTGAGATTCACCCCCCATCTCTCCTGCATTGAGGGAGATCAGACCATCTCCCTCGTGAGATTCGCCCGTCTCCTCGTGAGATTCACTTTCGTCTCCTCGATGAAGTTGACCACGCCCTCGTAAGTTTCGAGAAATCTTAGGTTCGAGACGCCTCACTTGGACAGATAGTCTCCGTTCGGGTTCGGATGCCTCATGATGGTCTCGACTTAGGTTCGAGACGCCTCACAGACAGTCTCCGTTAGTCTCCATTAGTCTCCATTCGTGTTCGGATGCCTCGCAATGGTCTCACTTAGGTTCGTACGCCTCACAATAGTCTCCATTCAGGTTCGGATGCACGCCTCCTGATAGTCTCCATTCGAGTTCGGATGCCTCGCAATGGTCTTACTTGAGGGGCTACGCCACAACGATCGCTTGATTCCCTGCCGGATACGTAGGAATCCTTTTGCTATGGTCCGACCATTCGACCGCCAGGTCTTCCATAAGGCATCCCCGATTTGGATCCCACTATTTTTCGACGACCCCACTTCCTTCGAAAGTGACGTCCGCAGGGGCTAACTGTAGTACCCAAATCCGGATCGTCAAAATCCGTTAAAAGTTATCCGGAACCCGTTAAGTTCCCCGTTCTCGAGTCAACGAGACATCCCGGGACTGCCCCGTGCATCCCGACATCAAAGCGTACTCAACACACGTTATCCCATGTAAAAGTATGGCTTTCCCCGAAGAACGTACTTTTCGGGGTCTTCCGGATTAGATTTCCCGAGCTGAGCATCTCGACCTTCCGAGGTCATAACTCCTCATACGAACTCCGTTTTGGGCCCACCACATATCAAATCGAACGCGAGAACAAGATCTACGCATGTAACTTGTTCAAATCAGGAAATATAGCCAATTTCAGGAACAGTCCGGCCGGACTCTTTCTGCAGCTTAGAAAGACGTGTCACATTCAAGGCCAAATGACCAAAATACCCCCCAAATGCAAGAGAGGTCCGGCCGGACTCTTTCTGCAGGCGTAAAACCCATCAGGTTAAGCAAAGTAACCCACCATGCTAAGTAAAGAAAACTTACCCACCAAGTTTCTCCTCCCTCCTCCTTCATTTCCACCCTATAAATACTCCCTCCTACTCTCATTTTTAACACACAATTTTCTCCCCTCTCTTCCCCTAGCAACGAAACGCTAGTTCTTCTTCCGCTCTTCGGGGGCCCTCGTGCTACTCGTTGGCGGAATTCTCTACTCTTCAGGGGCCCTCGTGCTACTCGTCGGTAGATTCTGATCGTAGGCTAAACCGACACAAGTCGAAACGCTACCCAAATCCCTAGGTTTCTAAACACCAAATAAAAGGGGGAACTCTGCCCAAACACTTCCGAAACACCTTTCAAACACCTTTTCGTATCCCGTATATGCCCACCGAGCCAAAGGAGCCGACCCTAGCCATAGGTAGCTCCCTCTCTCACTCTCAAAATGTAGACGCCTCCGTCTAATCTGGTCCGCACGTTTTAGCCCCTCGATCCTCTTCTCTTCCCGTAAGAGAAGTAATCACGGGTTAAAACGGCGTTCCGACCCTGTTCCGTTTACTTTTTATGTCATTTACCATTCCGGATCGATCGATCCGTTGATCGTCATTTAATTTCTGTCATTTACAAATCCGAGCCGATTGGCCTCGTTGATCGTCATTTACAAATCCGAGCCGATTGGCCTCGTTGATCGTCATTTACAAATCCGAGCCGATTGGCCTCGTTGATCGTCATTTACGAATCCGAGCTGATTGGCCTCGTTGATCGTCATTTACGATTCCGGATCGTTTGATTCCGTTGACACTGCTTTAAATACTGTCATTTACAAGTCCGACCCGTTTGGATCGTGATAGTATTTACTTTTCAAAGTCCGAGTCGCAACCCGATTCGTTGATCGCATATCATTTAATACGCATTTTTCCCGTAAAAATCGTTAACAATGTAATGCCCGGTTCAAAACCGGAGTTCGTCCGTCGAACTCTCTTTCAAAATGCGCAAAATGACGTTTGTCATTCAAACGCTCATCTTTCAAACTAAAAGCCGCCATTTGACACTCAAAATCATTTAATACGCATTTTTCCCGTAAAAATCGTTAACAATGACTTGCGCGGTTCAAAATCGACGTTTGCCACGCAAACGCTCATTTCTGTCTCAAACCGACGTTTGTCATTCAAACGCTCGTCTTTTCAAAAGTCACCTAATCAACGTTTGACATTCAAACCAAGATTAAGCTTGTCATTCAAGCCCCCCATTTCAAAAGACACACACACACACACACACACGATTTCGAGAAAGGTAGAAAGACTCGTCATGCGAGGCATTTCGGGCGATCTCGTAATACTCTACCCGAAACGTAACGTGACCTCCGAACCTAACAATCTCTGGTACTAAAAAGCTTTTTACTCATTTTTGCTGCCAATAAAAATGATCCCCATTTTCAAAGCCTTTTTCTAAGTTT
Organism: Adenophora triphylla var. japonica; assembly: GCA_022495995.1. NCBI lineage: Eukaryota > Viridiplantae > Streptophyta > Magnoliopsida > Asterales > Campanulaceae > Adenophora > Adenophora triphylla. The sequence continues at coordinate 50,834 of JAFEMH010008134.1, read as the reverse complement.
TTGCTACCAATAAAAACGACACCATTTTCAATAGCCGTTTCTCAACGTTTGGGCTCAAAATACAAAAACCGCGTGGCGACTCCTCATTTTTCCTTCCCATGAAGCGAGGTCTCAGACACCAACCCTCCGCGAAAGACAACCGCTTTCGCTCGCGCGAATCCGGGTAATTTCAATGGGCGGCCGCTCAAGCCCCTCATGGGCGACCGCCCAAGCCCATTTTCAGCAATGCCCAGATTTCAAACCCCTTTTTACCTATGTTCTTTTCCTTTAATCTATCTTTCCCATTTTAAGTGCTCATGAAGGAAATCCCAAATGTTTACTACTTCATTCTAAATCATTTCTACCCAAAGTAACCTAACTTAAACCTAGATCATTTACCACTTGAATTTCCACCCATTTCACTACCACATTTCAAGTTTAATCCCTCTTAATCTAAATCAACCCATTTATTTCACTCTTGATCAACTTCTATGAACAATAACATCCTTCTATGTCATTTACCATTTCCTCAACTCCAATAAACTATCCAAAGCATTAAACAACCATCATATTAACAAGAATAATATTAAAAAGTTCATGAACATTTAATGAAAGGAAAGGTCATAATAACTCACCTTAGAATTATAGGATGGATTAAGAATCTTTTTAGCTTGATAAACTCCCTTAGTTACCCCAAGCACAAAAGTACAATTTGATTGGAAAATGGAGAAGAATTGAAGGCTTTAGAAACTTTGGAAAGTGAGGCTTTCAATGAGGAATTTCCATGGAAATTTGGGAAGGAGGAAGAAGAAAATGAAGAAGAAGAATGAGGAGGATGTAGGAGGTATGGGGAAGGTTGACAAAAGTGAAAGAAATGGTGAGTGAAATAGGGAGAGGGCATGCCCCCCCCATGCCACAATTTATGTAAGGCTTTCACCAATAAGCAATTTGGTCCTCCAAGATTTAAGGTAGTGAAACTAAACCCTTTACTTCCTTTCTCTACCAAAGGAAATCCTAACTACACTCATTTATTTATTGTCAATTATTATACTTCCCCCATAGACTTTATTTTATTTTCCAATCATCTCATCCTAATATAAGAAATCAAGGATATAAAGTGAACACATAATATTAACAATAATATTAAAAGCATATAATATTATACTAAAATTAGTGCGTAGGATTAGGGTCGTCACAAGTGCACAAAGAGATAATGGGTGTCGGCCTCTCCACTGCAGGTGAACCCACATCCTTCAGAGGACGTAAATGAAAATGTGCACCATCTTTCTTAAAATTAAGAATATTGGTCCTCCCCATATGCACAACATCAAGATCATACTGCCATGGTCTACCCAATAACAACCCACATGCAGTCATATCAACAATATCACACAAAATCATGTCACTATAACGACCAATAGAAAAAGGAACCCAACATTGCTCATATACCTTAATAGCGCCGGCTGCATTAATCCAACCCACAGAGTATGGGGTGGGATGATTCTGAACCGGAAGCTTCAAATTCTGCACCAAGCTCCGAGCTACTAGATTCTCGCTACTACCGCTATCAACGATTACACTTATCCTTATATCCTTGATCATTCCAAGGGTGCGAAAAATTCTGTGGCGCTCAGGATCATCAGAGACAACATGGGTCGATAGCATGAGACGACTAACCATAAGGGAGTGGTGGTTATCATCTTCTCCAACATCATTATTGGGGTCATCCCAAACCTCCTCGCAATCTCCTCCACCACCCTCGGCATCCCCACCATCATCATCCCCATCAACCTCATGCTCGACCAAAGTAACTCTCCTCGGTTGGGGACAATTACTAGAAATATGGCCTGTTTCCTGGCAGCGATAACACTTTGTACTGAAAGACTTGGCATAAGGATTCGAGGAGGAACGCCCAGCAGCGAGATCCTTCTTTGCCGTCGAAGAATTACCACTAGGGGCAGGGAGTGCGCGGACCTCTGAAGTTTCTTTAGGTGCGACAGGTTGTGCTTTGTCATGAGTCGAAGGAGACCTCGAAACTGTATGACTCGAAGTACCCCCGGAAGAAGAATCACCAAAACGCCTGAAAGAAGAGGATGATTGTTGTCGCTCGACCTTGTGAGCTCTAGAAATAGCATCCGAGAGAGAATGAGATGTAAAAAGTTCAACTTGATTGTGAATATGAACGCGAAGACCATTAACAAACCGTGCAATATGTTTCTCATCCGTTTCGCGCATGTCCACACGAACGGATTGGGAATAAAAGTCCTTAGTATATTCATCGACAGATCGATTCCCTTGCCTGCAAGCCAAAAGTTTCAAGTATAGCTGCTGCTCATAATCCTCAGGAAGATACTGTCTCTGCAGCTCATACTTCATAAGATTCCAACGGTCAATGGGCAAGCGATTTTCATGTTGCCGTTGTCGATTCAGATTCGTCCACCATGCAGAAGCACCTCCCTTCAGTTTGTAGGCGATATATGGAACTTTCCTCTCTTCCTCGACCTGCATCAACGTGAAGAACTTCTCTACTTCAGCCAACCAATCGGTGAAATCCTCAATCCCTAATTCGCCCGAAAAATTAGGAATATCTGCTCTTATCTTGGGACGGTGGGCAATTGCACGAGCCTCCTCGTTGCCAATGGCTCCCGCGACCGGTTCAACCCTAGCAACTCGTTCGCCTCCGATGTTGTTATTACGACGATTCAAAACCTCCAACAATTGAGCATGGCGAGTGTCAGCACGTTCATCCATCCGCATTATAGAAGTGTTTAAAGCCGTCATGCTGGTGGTGAGGGCAGCCAACGTTGCCTGGAGGTCAGCAGGACCGTCGTTAGCCATCGTCCAAGAATCTTCTAGCTCTGATACCAACTGATGTAGAACAGATCCACAAAAAGAGAAAAACGCAGCAGAATTATGAACACAAAACCCTTGAAAATCAACAACGAACACGGATATGAATTATTCCTCGCAAAAGGACATAATTCTAGTAATCAAACGAATAAGATTACTTTTCAAGCCAAGGAATGACTTAGTTTTCTTAGGAAAAGAAAAGAGAACCCTTGAAGAAAATAATATGTTTATTCTTCAAAAATTGAGAAAATAATAATCCTAAAAAGTATTTATAGTTCCAACCTTAATTAAGAATCCTAATCTAGGCAGTAAATCAAAAGGGACAAACAATCCTATTCCAAAAGGAAAACAAAAAGGAAACGAACTCAGAAAAGGAAACGAGATCTGTGTGCTGCGACATTGGAGCGGACGCTCCCCCCCCCCCCTATGGGAGCGGACGCTCCCAGCTTCAAGAAACTTGCAACAGGATTTGGCGTCTTGGGAGCAGGTGCTCCCCCTCCTTGGGAGCTGGCGCTCCCCCACAGCAGAAACCTTGTCTGGGCACGCTACATCAAACATAGAAGTCATTGGTATTGGTAGAGTGGTTAAATTATTGTATTCACTTGTAAAATAAAAGGTCCAAGATTGACTCTCAATACCTTTTAAATTTTCTAGAATTTAGAAAGAAAAAAATATCCGCCAAGCTCGTTTCAATAGAATCACCGGCAAACGGGGCGGATCATGTCACGCCATGCACATCTGATCGGCCTTGACCAGCGGGCTCAAAATGCACAGGCTGGGCCAATCCACAGATCAGACGGTCTCTTGGTTGGCAGGGCCGGGCTAGCCCATTGTTCATCATCAATTAGAGTTGCGAGAAAATCGATAAACAAACTGAAATCGATAAAATTTGAAAATTGATGATACCGATTAGTATGCGATATTAAATTATAGAAAAATCGACTTTTATTTTTTGTATGATTTTATGTTTTTGGAATTAATGGATTATTCAAAAATTTAAATTAGCAAATTATTTTCTTTCGCACTAGAAAGACCAAATAGCATCTAAAAACCGAGCATAAATCGAAAATGTGACGTACAATATATTTTTGATAAACCAAAATATTTTGATACGATATCGATTTTACATCAAATAAGCCAACGGATTTATTCATTTTCCCGTGATTTGGAGTTGTTTTGCCCGTGAGTTGGCTCACTTGTCCGCCGGCACGGGATGACGTAGTCCAATAAAAAAAATAAGTCATTTACACCGGTGAAACTTGTCATGAATGTGAACTTCATTCATGCCACATAAGTCGGTGCGGTGAGAATATGTCGGTGAGAATATGTCATGATGACTGCAGCTGCTCTTAATGCTATCTATATTACAATAGACAATGGAGGTAACCGCTGAGACAAAGAGCGGATGAGATTGAATCTCAACAAATGATCCGACGGCATGAATCCCCCCTCTCCTTAACCGTTTTTAACTTCCCACTCCCCCATAACTGATGTCCAAGTAAATAAGAGATTAATGATCGTTTGTTTTATTATTTTGAAGTTTGAAGTTTCTGTTTACATGTTTAAATAATATTTTTGTCTATTATTCATCATATCTATATAATGCGCAAATACGTTTCAGTCGATAATGTGCCTATTTAATCGTTTATTGGGACATAATATTTTTTTAATATCACGACAGTTTTGATTAAAGAAGGAAAAAATGAATTTAGTATAACTGCAAATGGGTAGGCGTCACTCCGTGCCCTTGGCACGGGACTTAGTACTAGTAATTAGAGCCGTCAAGTTGGGACGGTCCCGTCGGGACATCTCGTCCCGCAATAGATTTGGGATGGGATGGGACAGAGTATTTTAGTCGTCCGTTTAAATCTGCCCCGATCGTCTTATCAGTTCAGTCGGGGGACAACATGGTGCGGTCCCGCCCGTCCCGCATATCTCAAGCCATATGATGATTTTTCAACAATTGTATTTATTTGCCATGTTAGCTGTCAGTGACTCTTGCAAAGAAAAATATTATACTGAGTTGCATCACATCCCAAGTAACCTTTAGGTTAAGAACCTTTGTCAAAAGGTAGAAAGGCAGTATAAGTTGAGACTGATAAAGAGAACAAGAAAGAAATACCTGCAAGCTTTACATTAAGCCCTTACGAGCTACTGTTACAATATCTTATAGCAGTGAGCAATCCTTCCTAGTGACTCGTTCACCGCAAAAATACCCAAAACACTTGCTCATTTATAACAAAAACAGATTTTTCAGATACCTGTATTTACATCACTTTCAGGACCTTAAAGGTGAAATCACTTTCAAATACCTATTTTCTGTTCTAAAATGCTTGATTTTGGCCTTCGTCGTGGCCTTGACGCCTAGTCAACGCTTATCCCTCCTAGTCAACGAGTTTCGCATGGATCCCGCGAGATCCCGCGTCCCGCAAATGAGACGGGATGGGACGGAATATTTTAGTCCCGTCTCGTCTCGTCTCATCTCATTTCCGTCGTGAAACAACATAACTTCATCCCATCCCGTTCCGTCCCAAATTGACAGCTCTACTAGTAATCCCTATTTACTATACCAAAGAAAAAAAAACACTCGTACTTTTCCGTCTGCATATCTGAAACGGAGCCGAGAGAAAGCCAACTGAACTTTGGGTGGTTCCTTCAATATGGTAATGGGATCATTTCTTTCTATGGACTAATTTGAATTTTAAATCACTGTGCCGATTCAATTTCTGGGTATTAATTTTGCATAATATTTTTGGATTTCTTTTTTATGATTCCCCAGTCGGCGTTGTTCAATTTTCATTCGTTTCTGACGGTGGTGCTGTTGGTGATCTGCACATGTACGTTTCTGAAGATGCAGTTTCCGACAATCCTTGAACAGAAAACCGGGTAAAAATCGTTCTCCATTCATCTCTACTCTATCGATCTGGATACACAAAACCCATGATTTAGTTCCATAACTGGTTTATGATGTACTGCATCTTTCATTGTCAATTTGGAAATTTTAAGCTTAATTGGGTGTACATTGATTTATTGTGCAATTTTTATGTTTGAGCTTGAAATTTCAAGTAAATAATGCTAGAAATCCCCAAATGCCCCTATTTTTCCCAAAATAACACATTTTTTAAAAGTATTTCCCAAAATGTCACACTTTTAAAAGTATTGACCAGAATAGCCTAGTTTTTAGAATTTGCGGTCGGTAACTGCGTTTTCAAAGAAAAATTATAAACCCGCTGTTGCCAACTGCGAATTCATTAATGAAAACGCAGTTGCCAACCGCGAATTCTAAAAAACTAGGTTATTCTGGTCCATACTTTTAAAAGTGTGACATTTTGGGAAATACTTTTAAAAAATGTGTTATTTTGGGAAAAAAAAAATCCTACTTTGACATGGGAATTCTATTTTATTATTCTAAGAATTTTTATTTGGAACGGCCTTCGTTTTTGGGATGTCTTATATGATCTCTGGTAGTCCCTAATTTAGGTATGTAACTCGAGTGTCTAGTAATCAGGTGGCTCTATAAGTGTACTGGCCTTATTATTAGCATTTTGTTTATAGTATAATGGGAGTTTGTGGATATGTGTAATCAGAGTGGTTTGTGATGAAACTGTTAATACCCGAATGCTGTAGAGATGAATTTTCAAACCTTTTGTGCCCCGTTGATATATTGATATGAAGTAAAACGTAACTTGCATTCCCTAGTTCATACGGATTTTGTAGAATAGGTTATGGCAGCTTCATTGGAGGTTGAGGAGGAAGGGATGCAGAGTAGGAGAGGTACGGTTTGGCTTGAACTTCTATAAGTACATACCACATGTTGTAGTGAACTGGCAAGGGTTTATTTTTCCATAATGAAGACCGATGAAAAAATCATATGTGTAATATTAATCAATTTTCACGAGTGGCTGACTTGTAATGTCCAATAATAATGTCCTGGCTTAGCAAATAGTACTAACTGAAATATTGTGCGGATTGAGTAGCTAAACTAGGTTCATGTAAGTAGCTGTGTGAAAGCATCTTTGTTTTCGTATGCATTTGATAGCAAGGAGCTCCATGGAACCTTGTGAATAAGCTGTCTTTGTGATTTCCTTGTAGAAACTAGATATTTGTGATCAAGATTCTGTTGTAATGATAATCTGAACTTAAAGAAAAAATTCTGTTATGATTACATTTTGGTGTGGGATTCTCTGAAAAGAATAGAAAAAAGACTAGAGCTTATTCAGGAAAACTGCCAAAATACGTCACTTATTTGCTGAAGCAGAAATCTGTATAATAGGACTGAACTTTGAGTCCTTACTATGCAGATTAGTGAAAAGGCCCCATGTCTCCCTGTTAAGTTTAAAATGGGCAAGCGTGACTCAGGTTGTGTTTGGTAGCATTAAGCATTCATTAATTGTTGTTAGTGGTTTTCTTTTGTGCAACCACTTCAAACTAAGGGCCGACCTTGGACTTGAATTACAATAACCATCTCATATTCATATTAACGAACAATCATCAATATTCTCACTTAACGAGTAAGAGCCATTATTGTATACATTTAAGTATCTCTTCATTCATTTAATGAAGTGATACTTAGTTTGAAGTAGTTGCACAAAAAGAAAACCATTAAGCAACAAGCATTAAGTGCTTAATGCTATCAAACACAACCTTAGGGTGTTACCGTCGAGGTAGTGAGGCATTATTTCAAGTGAAGCTTGTTCAAACGTTTTTGATAAAAGGGCTTGGAAATATCAGTTAAGCCATCTTGTAAATAAACTTTGCTTCTGCTAAGAATAAATGATGAGCTCCAGGGGGCTGATGTGCTTGAAGGTTGTAAGATCTGATTAGAATATTTATATGGTGTTTTCTTGGCTCCGTCTTTGGGGTCAGTCGCGTGTATTTTTGTTTGTTAAATATCCTATTAGTCAAATGTGGCTTATTTTAGGCTGTTTTCTTTGTGTGGGCATGGACCTCAAGGTTCATATTTGTTACTTGCTGTAAATGCAAGCACCAAGATATTAAGGGGGCCATCTTGATTCTTAAATTTACTTGGCAGTCTTTATATGGAGCATGTACTTTAGCATATGTATTTAGCTGACAATAAATCGTTTTTCTGTTGGTCATTTCGCAGATTCCGTGGTTTCTTCTGGAAGGCTGCTAGGATAGGTAATATAATTTCCAGTTTGTCGTTGGGACGATTATCAATCTTCCCAACGACGAACTTGTTATATCCCTTCCTTAAACCATCCATCCTCCTTAACTGCCTCGCCTTTTGTGTTGCATTATCTACTGTCAGGTGGTTTGACTTTTCTACTGATATTTGAAACAGGTGAACGATTGAGCCCTTGGGTGGCTGCTGGATGCTTCACCATGGGTGTGTCGATCATATTTTTCTGAGTGATGCACTAGATTACTGTATGAAGGAGCTCTTGTTTCTTTTTTCTTTCTTTGAATAGGTAGCAATTCTTGGACTTGTAATCTATGGTGTTCTATTTTGTTAGTATTAGAGGAAACAGGTGGTCCATGTACTGTGCTCTTCGTCTAATCGTGTACAATTACTTCCCGTTTAAAATACAGTTTTGCATACACATTTGTACCTTATTGAAATGATCAACGTAACGTTTATGATAGCTTCAATCAAGTATTAAGTGCGTTTCGACCAAGTAACATTCAGAGCGAAGATGACTTACAAACACAACTATGAAATCTCTACATGTTTAAAACCCGCAAAAAGAGCATCTGAAATAGCACAAGGGTTGTCTAAACTAAAACAATTTAAGCAGAAAAGTGAAATGGGTTAAAAGGAAATTAAGAAAGAAAGCAAGATGTACATTGACATTTTGTGGTAATGAAGCTATCTCTTCTTTTTTCCACCCTTCCCGGATTTCGACGCTCCAGCAGTTGAGGTAGCCGCAGGTTCCTGTTTCTTGGTCCTTCCGGGGTGTCTTGGAACCAATTCTGCTACGTGGAGCATCAACTGTTTCTCTGCAGTATAATCCCAGCGAGTTTAAAGTAAGAAATAACATGGAAGCAAAAAAGTATAAGACCACAATTTAATGGGTTATTTCATTAAGTACTGATGAAGAACTGCTTACTTTTTGTATTTTGGTAACATTCAGTGATGGACTAATATTTAAATTCCTACAAAGCAATCAGCTGCATATTCAAGTAATTAAATCCAGTTTGCTGATACAATATTTCATGGATTGATCATGCCCCAAATGGCCCGTTGCGAGAATCACAGTAGTCAATAAACAAACATACAAATTACTCCCTCCGTCCCATTCCCATAATGATGGTCTCATTTGACTATTCAAACATTTTAACATATTTTCATTTCCAATCCTTAATAAGGTTAAATTATTACTCAATTACTTAATCTTCTTCCTTAATTGGCTATCATCCTCCCCTCTCACCCCTTCTTCCTTGGTTGGCAATTTGGAAGCTCTTCTTCCTTGGTTGGCAATTTGGAAGTTCAATGATTTTAACCCAACAATTTCAGAAATTGGACCATCTTTTTTGGGCAAACAAAAATGGTTAATGGGACTATCATTTTGGGATGGAGGGATTATAAATCTATTACTCAATTTTAAAGCCTTCTGCGCACAGAGAAATGGATAGTGGGTCTTATAAAACAGAGGGCAAAGGCATAAAACGAATGACCATGCAGGTTAAAAGGGTATCCTCCCAGTGAATGGTTTCAGGAAAAAGAAAGAAAACGTTAATATAATATCACATAGTTGACAACATATGGTAGATGGGCTCCTTGGGATAAAACTGGGAACGAAAATGAAATGACATTCAATACTTTTTCACTCCAAGCAATATATGGCTCTTGCTGAAATAACTAAATAAATGTATACAAACCCTGAAAATAGTTAAACCTGCAAAGACAACAACAACAACAACAAAGCCTTAGTCCCAAAATAATTTGGGGTCGGCTAACATGAATCCTCATATGTTATCGTGAAAAAAAAAAAAATTAAATTAAAAAAAAAAAAAAAAAAAAAAATCATATCATTTTCAATTACTCTAATCTAAGTTTGTTTGGGTCTTCCCCTACCACTCGCCATTTTATCATTTCTCCACTGTTCCGGCCTCCTAACCAGTGCATCACTCGGTCTCCTTCTCACATGTCCAAACCACCGTAGACGATTTTCCCTCATTTTATCCTCAATGGGCGCAACTCCTACTTTACCTCTGATCATCTCATTCCCCAACCGATCCTTTCTTGTATGACCGCACATCCATCGAAGCATACGCATCTCCGCCACATTCATCTTATGCACGTGACACTGTTTCACGGCCCAACATTCGGTGCCGTAAAGCAATGCCGGCCTAATTGCCGTGCGGTATAATTTTCCCTTTAATCTATTGGGCATGCCGCGATCACATAGAAACCCTGTAGCACTCTTCCACTTCAACCAACCTGCTTTAATCCTATGAGCCACATCTCCATCTAATTCTCCATCCTTTTGGATAATGGATCCAAGATAGCGAAAAACTCGAAGCTTGGATAATATTTCCATCAAATGTGACCGCCCTGCCTCCCTACTTCCAACTACGCTAAACTTACACTCCAAATATTCGATTGCTTCGCTTAATCGAAAACCTCGAGATTCCAAAGTGTGTCTCCACAACTCCAATTTACTTTCAACACCCTCTCTTGTCTCATCAATCGCCACAATATCATCTCGCGAACAAAGATACACTTTGGTATATCATCTTGACCGACCTCGTCAATTCGTCCATTATCAAAGAAAAAGAAAGGGGCTAAGTGCGGAACCTTGATGCACTCCAATCTTTATAGGGAACTCTTCGCCTTTTCCAACACTAGTCTCGTACACAAGTACTAACTCCATTATATATGTCCTTGATAATATCAATATATTTCTTTGAAACACCCTTCTTTGCTAATGCCCACCAAAGTACCTCTCTTGGCACTTTATCATATGCCTTCTCCAAATCAATGAAAACCATATGCAAATCTTTCTTTTGATCCCGATATTTCTCCATGGTTTGTCTCATAAGATATATTACCTCCATAGTCGATCTTCCCGGCATAAACCCAAATTGGTTATCCGAAATATCCACAATTTTTCTCGGCCTTTGTGCAATCACTCTTTCCCAAAGTTTCATAGTATGGCTCATTAGTTTGATCCCGATAGTTGGCCTGATCTTGGACATCACCTTTATTCTTATACAAAGGGATCGAGTACTCTTCCGCCACTCCAATGGCATTGTGTTAACTCTCCATATCTTGTTAAATAGCGTTGTTAACCAATCTACTCCCTCCCCCGAAACATCTCCAAACCTCGATTGGTATACCATCCGGTCCAACGGCTTTCTTCAATCTCATCTTTTTCATTGCCATTTCCACTTCACTCTTTCGAATTCTCCGCATAAAATCTCGATTAACCATACTCGAAGAGATATTTAAATCTCCAACATCCTCGCTTGACCGCCGTTGAATAAGTTATCAAAGTACGAACTCCATCTATCTTTTATCTCTTTATCCCCGACTAAAACTCTTCGTCTACATCCTTCACACATTTAACCGTCCCAATATCTCGTGTCCTCTTATCCCTCATACGAGCGAGTCCGTAGATGTCCTTTTCCCTTCTTTTGTATCCAACTTATCATAAAGTTTCGATTCACCTTTGCTCTTGCGTCTCTTCTTGCTTTCTTAGCATCTCTTCTAGCTTCCTTATACTTCTCATAGTTCTCGTCGCTCCTACATTTCCTCAATAATTTGTAGCATTCTCGCTTGCCCTTTATTGCTTGTTTTACTTCCTCGTTCCACCATGATGTGTCCTTACTTGGTGGCCCATTTCCTCTAGATTCTCCAAGGCCTTCTTTCGCCACCTCCTTTTATGGTATGTACCATCTTAGTCCAAGTCGAATCTATATCCATATCCTCCATATTATCCGCCCAAATACCGGTATCGACGATCTTAGCTACAAATTTCGGTTGATTTTCCCCTCAAGTCTCCACCACTTGATTCTAGTGGTCTACCTCGTGATTTTCTCTTCCTCGAAATTCTCTTACTTCGAAAATCAAGTACCACCGATCCTATGTTGAGTTCTTTGTGCTCTCACTTTAGGAACAACCTCAAACCGTATAACTCTTTCTACAAGTATTTCTCACTAAGAAGAAGTCAATCGACTCGCATTACCTCCACTCCTATGGGACACCAAGTGAGATTCTCTCTTCTTGAACCAAGTGTTCATTATACTCAAGTCATATGCCAACGCAAAGTCCAGGATACTATTTCCTACTTCATTCCTCTCTCCAAAACCAAAACCTCCATGTATGCTCTCAAAGCCATATCATTAGACCCTACATGTCCGTTCGGATCACCACCAATCACTAATTTCTCACCACTAGGTACTCGTTGCACTACCTCCTCCAAATCTTTCCAGAACACTTGTTTAATAGATGCATCCAACCCTACTTGTGGTGCATAGGCGGAAATAATAGTTATAATCTCATCACGTATCACCAGCTTAATGCCCATAATTCGATCACTCTTCCTGTACACTTCCACCACATCATTAATATACTCCTTATCAATAATGATACCCACTCCATTTCTACCCTTATCCTTTCCTGAGTACCAAAGCTTAAAACCCCAAGGCGATATTTCTTTTGCTTTCTCTCTAACCCACTTAGTTTCCTGTAAACACATTATGTGAATCTTCCTCCTCCTCATAACTTCCACCACCTCTGCTGATCTCCCTGTCAATGATCCAATGTTCCAAGTTCCAAAGCGCATCCCACTACCCTTACACCTACCATGGACTAGCTTCTTTACCCGCACTCGTCCGCAATGCGGGAACCCTTGCATATTTGACACCACACCCGTGCGAAGAGATGGCGCGTCGCTTCCGGGCGACGACTTAGCAACCTTTGCATACTTATCACTACACCCAAATGCAGACTTACAGCAAATGATCTTCACCTCCTATCAGATATAATCGAGCCTAGAAAAGCTTAGCAATATGGTATAGAGCACCACTTATTCAATCTATGCTAATTATGTTTGAGCTTAAAGAACAATCCTTACCAACATAGTAGACATGGTTTAATGGCACTTATAGGATGAGTTATTGTGGTGGATGATGTTTGTGTAAGTCCATAATAGGATACCCCAAGAACAAAAAAGTGGAAACTGGAACTGGATTAATGGAGGTGGGTAGTGACACTTCTGGACTGGCTCACGTAGGGTAGAAAAGTTGCAGAAACGTGTCCTATGCATGTGCATAAGACAAATAAGAACCTAATCATGATCGGTTAGATCAGCATTAGTTTAAGAACTTATTTGACGGCGTTGGGCAAAATATAGGAGCCTGTCTGTAGCTTGGGATAGCTAAGATGCTCGGACTCGGGTACGAGTGTCCGACACGGGTACGGATCCGAGTGTCGGATACTTCAAATCTCAAAATTTAGGACTCGGGGACACGGATTAGAAGGGTCCGAATTATGAATATGGACTCGGCATAAAAAAATATAAAAAGAATAATCCAACTACTAGATATCAAATCTAACAAAATAAACCAACCATTAACCTTCATTCTGTTTAGTTTTTTTCTATTTTTTTTTTTCTATTACTTTTTGTAAAAAAAATCAGTAATAAAAACATTTAAAAATATTATTTTTTAGTCAATAAAAAAATTAAAAATTAAAGGATAGCCCGTAAATATACTAAAAGTAATACTTTTAGTAATAAAAAAAAATTTGAATTAATGGAAGTGAGTTTTCAATATACTCCCAATACAATACACAGCTGTCTGTCTCCACCTTTACCAGCTCCCAAGAAAAGAAGAACCGTGAATATAATCCTTCCCAAATCCCAACCCAAGAAGAAAACAACTTTTCATTTGAGACTTTTCTTCTTCTTTTTATCTTCAATATATGCCTGTCTCCACTCTCCGGTCTCCACCTCGTTAGACGACGGTGTTCGACGACGGCGATCTATTTCGGCCGGTGGATTCCGCTCAGTTGTTCGACGACGGCGACGGCGACGGCGATCTATTTCGGCCGTAACAAATTTTTCTAATTTCAGGTTCTTTTCCTCATCTTCCTTTGTTTTGATTTTCAATACACATCAGATTAATTTGGAAGATTGATAAAAAATTGATCTTCAATGAATTTCTTGTGAAATTTGGCGAGTCCGTTTTTACCCAAGCGAGTCCGACGCATATCCCGAGTCGGCTCCCGCGTCGTGTCGTGCCGACACGGGTACTCAGGGGTAAAGTGCCGAGTCCGAGCATCTTAGTGGGATAGTAGGGATTCAACAGGTACCAGATGAGTTGTTTCCTTGTTAGCAATAGAGGTAAAGGTGAGTACATTTTAATACAGCTTGATTAAGATTTTTGAACTCCAAGCAGCCGTTGAAGTCTTCCTACACAAGTAGGAGGTCCCACACTCATTCATAACCACTTAATTAGTTTATACAGTTGGCGAAATAATAGGAAAAGCATCATGCATCGTATGATTCAGGGATTCAGTCAGTAGGCGGGAACTGAAGTTCGCTAAAACCAGTGCAAAGTCTTAAGTTTAAAGCAAAGGTTTGGGTCTTCAAATAGCCATATAAGAGCTCTGTGGTTTTGTCTTCTTCTGTTAGGCTTATTTTAAACACAAAAAGGCTGTAGTTGGTCCTATCTGACAAATAAGACAGTGTAACAGAGAGCATATCATATTTACTATATCCTCTAAGTGATTCACCAGTTGTACTGTAGTAGTACATATAACTGCATGCAGTGGTGGACGCAAAAAATTAAGGAAGGGTGGCCAAGATTCTTTGGAGCAAAGGATTTGCCCCCGATTTTTTTTTTTTTTGCCATTTTTCCACATGCAATACAATTTTAGTGAGACTAAAATAATCTAAGCAACAAGCTAACTACATACCTTTTTTTTTTACATAATGCCATAAAATTACCTCTATTGCTGAACCAATCATCTGAATGAGACGATCAAACACACTAGTCATTTTGGCTTCAAAAGATTTCCAATGGAGATGACATTTATATATTGTAAATGCTGCAACCGTTCAGCCTCTATTACCGGTGGTGACATTTCTGTCGTTCGTTGTTCCGTCTTGAGTCGCAGATACAATCCTTTAATTTTCTCTTTTTGCTATTCTAATTCTATTTGCCGAAGGTTTATTTATACTATGTACGATACGGCGTCGTTTAGTGCAAAATTTAAAAAAAAAAAAACAAGCAGGGCCAACTGGCCCCCATTGCACCTTAATAGGTCCGCGCGCCCATATGATAAACTATGGATAAGACACATATTATGGAGTACTTCTCTTAAAAAGAATCAACTTTATTTGAACAAGCATTAATTTCAAACCAGTAAATAAAAAAATGGTAGCGACAGAAAGGATTTAGGAATAATTTCAAACCAGTAAATAAAAAATGGTAGCGACAGAAAGGATTTAGGAAGACGTAAATGAAGCAAGCTTACTTGAGGAGATTGCGGGATTGTATAATGTCCCATCATCCTTCTTCAGCATAAATCTCACCCTCCCTCTTTGCATAAAATCTCGGGGATAAGCCTTATCAAGCTTCAAATTCAATCCAATAGCGTCACATTACACAATGACAAATATATAAACACACACAACTTGAAAGAAAATCAAACAACAACATTTGTTAAGCGACAAAGAGATCTGGATATTAACAAAACTCGATTAACTCATCATTCACTACAAAAATCACTCCAATTATAATGATTTATGCATCAAAGGGAAGTTTAACCTAAATTAAGATAAAATGGTCAAGGCAAACCTCAATCGCAAAGGGGATTTTGAGGTGGCTACAGCAATCGCCAATTTCGATAGAAGTAGGGTTTTCGCAGGCTTTGGTAGCGCTAATTCGTCTGCCTTCAGCGATTGTTTTCTTTGAATTAAGGTAAACTGGGTACAATATATTCCATTTTTTTATATTGCTAATTTCACCATCCATGGTTGTTTTAATCCTATCATTAGATCAAAACAAAAGAAATTCAATTCAATTTTTTATAGCAAAGAAAGAAACCATGATCGAATAAAAACAGGAAATAATCGAATACAGATCTATCTATATGCGAGGAAGAAGGGCAGAAACGTACCTTGAATTTGAGAGAGAGAGAGAGAGAGAGTCGAAGCACTGAGCGTTGCCTTACCTGGACAGTGGACGGCTACTAATGGGCTGATTTAGACTTGGACTAGGCCACGGCAGGCCCGAAGGAGATACGCTTAACCCGAATTTTTTCTCAAATAATACATTTTTAAAATTTTATTTACCAAAGTGACCTACTATTCAAACTTTTTCCCAAAATGTCCCATTTTCTGAAAACTCGCTACACCGTGTAGCGAGTTTAAAATTTTTCAATTAAAATCGCTACACGGTATAGCGATTTTAAATTTGCTAAATTTTATTTAATATTTATGCTTAAAAAAAAAAAAAAAAAAAAAACCAAATTTGAAATCGCTACAGGGTGTAGCGATTTCAAATATTCACAAAAAAGCCAAGCAAACAAAGTTACGTACACTATGATATGAGTATATAATAATAACTACTTCCTCTGGCTCTAAATTACAAAATAATAATATAAAAATTATATATTAATAAAGAAAACTAAATAGAAATATTATTTTTTCATCTCAAATAAATATTTTAAAAAATGTACTTCTATAAAAAAATATTTTTCATTTCAAAAATAAATATTACTTTCGACTCAAAATGAATAACCAAAAAATAATACTACATTTTTTGTCCAAATAAATGAGCATTACTTCCTTCGTCTCAATGAATATTTTATAAAATAATACTCTTCATTTGCCTCAAAAATTAATATCATATTTTGAGACGAAGACACTAACATTACAAACATTAATTTTAGAAATGAAAAATTTATAAATGGGACAACCAATAATATAAGTATATACTCCCTCCGTCCCGCTAAATTTTATTTAATATTTATGCTTAAAAAAAAAATCAAATTTGAAATCGCTACATGGTGTAGCGATTTCAAATATTCACAAAAAAGCCAAGCAAACAAAGTTACGTACACTATGATATGAGTATATAATAATAACTACTTCCTCCTGCTCTAAATTATAAAATAATAATATAAAATTATATATTAATAAAGAAAAATTAAATAGAAATTTTGTAATTTAGAGATGAAAAAAATAATAATTCTATTTAGTTTTCTTTATTAATATATAATTTTTATATTATTATTTTGTAATTTAGAGCCGGAAGAAGTAGTTATTATTATATACTCATATCATAGTAGTGTACGTAACTTTGTTTGTTTGGCTTTTTTGTGTATATTTGAAATCGCTACGCCCTGTAGCGATTTCAAATTTGTTTTTTTTTTTTTTTTTTTTTAAGCATAAATATTAAATAAAATTTAGCAAATTTAAAATCGCTACACCGTGTAGCGATTTTAATTGAAAAATTTTAAACTCGCTACACGGTGTAGCGAGTTTTCAGAAAATGGGACATTTTGGGAAAAAGTTTGAACAGTAGGTCACTTTGGTAAATAAAATTTTAAAAATGTATTATTTGAGAAAAAATTCCGCTTAACCCGAAATGGAGTATATTTTTACAAATAATTTTTCCTCAAATTCTTGATTAATTCGAAATGACCGAAAGTCCTTATATAATAGTAATATAAAATACTGCATCATCAGTATTTGATGAATCCTGACTTTTCCATTTGTTTATACATACAAATATACACAGTATAGTACACACAAATATACCATATAACCCTAAATTATCAGCTATACACTTACTCCCCTATATATATACTCTCTCCGTCCCAGCCAGTCAAGTGGAGACTTATTTCCTTTTTGGTCTGTTCCAGCCCAATGGAGACTGTCCAAAATGGAAGAAAATCTTTACTATTTTTCTCGCTCATTCTCTCTTCTATTTTACTTTTACACTCATAACACCAATCAAATCACTATTCATTCCACTCATTCTCTCTCCTAATTAATTTTTTATACTCACAACATTTCCTTCCACTTTTTATCTCTCTTACTTTTTTTTAATCTGTGTGCTCAAATTTTTGATATCCACTCGGCTGAAACGGAGGGAGTATATAACTCTCCTCAATTTGATGAAAGGTATGTCCACACATCATTATGCTCTCTATATCTCTCTACATATACTCTCTTTAGAGCTTACTCCTTAGAGATTATTTACAGATAAATACTGATTCTTACACTTGAGGGATATAGCGGGGCAACCCCCCGCACCCTTAACGGGGATATTTTGCAGATGTTGATCAAGATTCGATGTTCTTTCTGTGACCTTTGTTATTTCTTTACGGGCCAATTTTTATGTCGTCATCTGTATTATAAAATATTGCATGCAATATTATATTAACTTATACTCCCTCCGTCCCACAATACTTGACACACTTTTCCATTTTGGGCGTCCCACTGATAAGTCACATTTCCTAAAATGGCAAAGAATCTTTACTATTCCCTCCACTCATTCTCTCTCCTACATTATTTTAATACTCACAACACCATTATAATTTACTATTCTCTCCACTCATTCTCTCTCCTACTTAACTATCTACACTCACAACACATCAACCTTTTTACTTTTTCCTTAATTCCCGTGCGGAACAGTAACTGTGTCAAGTATTACGGGTCGGAGGGAGTATATGTGAATATAACACTGAAAGAAATATTATAGAAATAATATAATATGTGGATGTGGAGAAACTTTTCTAATATTATTATATTTGTTAGAATTTTTTTATCAATCTCTCTCTATTTTAATTATACTCCCTCCGTCCCACCTCAAGGTTCCACCTTGAGGGGGACACGCTTTTTAAGAAATTTAATTAAAATGAGTAGAAAATTTGAGGAGAGAGAATGTAAAAGTTAAATGTGTGGTTGGGAATAGGAGAGAGAATGTAAAAGTTAAAAATATTTAATAGGAGAGAGAATGAGTGAGAGGAATAGTAAGTTAATACTCCCTCCGTCCCGGAGAACTTTACCCCTTTACTATTGAGAACGGAAAATAAGAAATAATGTTATTAAAGTATGTGTTGTGAGTGTGAGGAGAGAGAATGAGTGGATAGAATAGTAAATTTGAAAAGTGTTGTGAGTGGGAGGAGAGAGAATTAGTGGAGAGAATAGTAAATTTTTTTTCCTTTTTAGGAAAGTGGGACTTTAAAGTGGGATGCCCAAAATAGTAAAATGGGTAATGTTTTATGGGACAGAGGTATATGAAATGTGTGGTAGGAAATAGGAAAGAGAATGGTTTTTTTGTAAATATATGAGGATGATAAGGGTATAAATATATGAAAAACTTTTCGTTTAAGGAAAGGAATCTTGAGATGAGACGGCCCAAAAAGAAAAAGTGGAACCTTGAGGTTGAGGTGGAACGGAGGGAGTACTATTTATATTTATTTTTGTACATTTCAACGTAATTGCAATAGTTCTTAATAGCACTTGTACTATGAGCCGACGTACAAGAGAAAGGGGATGTCACAAACAAAATTGAAATGATTTTATAAGATATGAAATCAGAGTTGGCCGACATGGGAAGAGAGGAAAGACAAGGTTGTCTTTGTCCGATAAATATACTCCCTCCGTCCCATTTTATACTTCATCATTTTGAGGTTACATGCAAATTAAAAAAAAATAAAATTGGGAACATATTGTGAATATAAGTAAAATAGGAAAGAGAATGAATGGAAGAAATAGTAAATTTGAAAAGTGTTGTGAGTATAAAAGTGAAATAGGAGAGAGAATGAGTGGGTGAAATAGTAAATATTCCTTATCATTTTAGGAAAGAAAAAACTTTTAACGAGAGATCCATTTTGACAAAAAGTGAAGCTTGAAATGGGACGAAGGGAGTATATCATTATAATACATAGTTAAATATTCTCTCTGTCCCTATTATTAAAGCTTAACATTTTAATTAAAATAGTGTTCCATTATAAGTTTTATCTTGGCTAAAATAGCAAAATTGTAATAATATTATATTATTTATATCCCACTTTATTCTGATTCACACACTTAAATTGTGAAGCTTACTTGTCAATCTCGTTTATTTTTTTCTCTCACATATTTAAATTATGGGTCTCACTTACCATAATCACTTACTTCTTTCCTTTCATAACCTTTTTTTCCATGAGGCATTTACCAAAAACTGCTTTTGAAAGATGGATATAAAAAAAAAAAATCACACAAGTTGAATATTAATAAAAACTCTGTAAATATTAAAAAATAAATAAATAAAAACTTTTTTTATAGTTTTTTTCCATTTATCTGTCAAATTACTGATAAATGCATTTATCAGTTATTTAATCAAAAAATCAAGCACAGAATATTCTTTAAAAACTGATAAATGAATTTATCAGTTATAAATAACTGATAAATGTATTTAACAATCTGAAAAGGCAAAAAAATAAATAAAAAAAGAAAAGTAATTTTTTGTTATATCACAACTTACATGTTGTTTTTTGTAAATAACATAATTTTGAGATAGTTTTTGATAAAAACTCATTTTTTCTCTCATTAATTTTCTTAATTTTTGTGTCAAGAAAAAATAGTGAAGCTTTTAATGAGAAGAAAAGAGTATTCATTTGTTCAATAACAACTTGCACTAATTTCTTTTTTCAAGATGTTTTATTCTTAACTTTTTCCTGAATGATTTACTTCATAATTTATTAATTTTATCGTATTTTTCATACTCATACACTTAATTTATAGATTTTACCTGAAAATCTATCTCACTCAAAATAATTTTTAGAAACAAACTTATTTATAAAGTGTCGAATAAATTTCGATTCTTGATTTTAAAGCAAGAGAAATGTGACTATCCAAGCGAAAGACTGCAACCAATCTATTAGAGATATTATTTCATATTTAAAATTGACAAACCTTTCATGTAACATATAAAGATCATGAGTCACTATCCTCAACACTAATTGATTTTAAGGTGAAAACTCAGACTTTAAAATGGTATCAGATCAGGCCTGTTACACGTGTAGACTCAACGCCTCACGATGTTGCTTTGCGCCACTCGATTAATAAGTCCACGTTGTAAACTTTTGACAAAGCCCGACTACACGTGAAGGGGAGTTAGAGATATTATTCTACATTGAAAATTGACAAAAATTGATATGACATATAAAAATCATGCACCACTTCTCTTAACATTAATTGATTTTAAGGTATAACCTCTGATACAACAACAACAACAACAACAACAACAACAACAACAACAACAACAACAACAACAAAGCCTTAGTCCCAAAATAATTTGGGGTCGGCTAACATGAATCCTCATATGTTATCGTGAAAAAATTAAATTAAATTAAATTAAAAAAAAAAAAATAAATAAATAAATAAAAATGAATAAAAATAAAAATAAATAAAAAATAAAAAAATCAACCCCCACATGGATTTTTGCCCTCCACTCCGGCCTCTTCAACACCATACTTTCATCCACTCCAAGTAAATTCATATCATTTTCAATTACTCTAATCCAAGTTTGTTTGGGTCTTCCCCTACCCCTCGCCATTTTATCATTTCTCCACTTTGTTAAGGCCTCTGTAGGTGCATCACTCGGTCTCCTTCTCACATGTCCAAACCACCGTAGACGATTTTCCCTCATTTTATCCTCAATGGGCGCAACTCCTACTTTATCTCTGATCACCTCATTCCCCAACCGATCCTTTCTTGTATGACCGCACATCCATCGAAGCATACGCATCTCCGCCACATTCATCTTATGCACGTGACACTGTTTCACGGCCCAACATTCGGTGCCGTAAAGCAATGCCGGCCTAATTGCCGTGCGGTAGAATTTTCCCTTTAATCTATTGGGCATGCGCGATCACATAGAAACCCCTGTAGCACTCTTCCACTTCAACCAACCTGCTTTAATCATATGAGCCACATCTCCATCTAATTCTCCATCCTTTTGAATAATGGATCCAAGATAGCGAAAAACTCGAAGCTTGGATAATATTTCCATCAAATGTGACCGCCCCGCCTCCCTACTTCCAACTCTGCTAAACTTACACTCCAAATATTCGCCTTACTTGGCAATCGAAAACCTCGAGATTCCAAAGTGTGTCTCCACAACTCCAATTTACTTTCAACACCCTTTCTTGTCTCATCAATCAACACAATATCATCTCGCGAACAACATACACTTTGGTATATCATCTTGACCGACCTCGTCAATTCGTCCCATTATCAAAGCAAAAAGAAAGGGGCTAAGTGCGGAACCTTGATGCACTCCAATCTTTATAGGGAACTCTTCAGTCTTTTCCAACACTAGTGCGTACACAAGTACTAACTCCATTATACATGTCCTTGATAATATCAATATATTTCTTTGAAACACCCTTCTTTGCTAATGCCCACCAAAGTACCTCTCTTGGCACTTTATCATATGCCTTCTCCAAATCAATGAAAACCATATGCAAATCTTTCTTTTGATCCCGATATTTCTCCATGATTTGTCTCATAAGATATATTGCCTCCATAGTCGATCTTCCTGGCATAAACCCAAATTGGTTATTCGAAATATTCACAATTTTTCTCAGCCTTTGTGCAATAACTCTTTCCCAAAGTTTCATAGTATGGCTCATTAGTTTGATCCCCAGATAGTTGGCACAATCTTGGACATCACCTTTATTCTTATACTGAAAGGGATCGAGTACTCTTCCGCCACTCCAATGGCATTGTGTTAACTCTCCATATCTTGTTAAATAGCGTTGTTAACCAATCTACTCCCTCTCCAGAAACATCTCCAAACCTCGATTGGTATACCATCCAGGTCAACGGCTTTCTTCAATCTCATCTTTTTCATTGCCATTTCCACTTCACTCTTTCGAATTTTCCGCATAAAATCTCGATTAACCATACTTGAAGAGATATTTAAATCTCCAACATCCTGCTCTTGACCGCCATTGAACAAGTTATCAAAGTACGAACTCCATCTATCTTTTATCTCTTTATCCCCGACTAAAACTCTTTGGTCTACATCCTTCACACATTTAACCGTCCCAATATCTCGTGTCCTCTTATCCCTCATACGAGCGAGTCTGTAGATGTCCTTTTCCCCTTCTTTTGTATCCAACTTATCATAAAGTTTCTGATTCACCTTTGCTCTTGCGTGTTGCGTCTCTTACTGCTTTCTTAGCATCTCTTCTAGCTTCCTTATACTTCTCATAGTTCTCGTCGCTCCTACATTTTCCCAATAATTTGTAGCATTCTCTCTTGCCCTTTATTGCTTGTTTTACTTCCTCGTTCCACCATGATGTGTCCTTGCTTGTGTAAGTACCCAAATCCGGATCGTCAAAATTCGTTAAAAGTTAACCGGAACCCGTTAAGTTCCCCGTTCTCGAGTCAACGAGACATCCCGGGACTGCCCCGTGCATCCCAACATCAAAGCGTACTCAACACACGTTATTACACGTAAAAGTATGGATTTCCCCGAAAAACGTACTTTTCGGGGTCTTCCGAGATTAGATTTCCCGTTTTCGAGCGTCTCGACCTTCCGGAGGTCATAACTTCCTCATACGAACTCCGTTTTGGGCCCACCACATATCAAATCGAACGCGAGAACAAGATCTACGCATATGGCTAGTTCAATCAGGAAATATAGCCAATTTCAGGAATAGTCCGGCCGGACTCTTTCTGCAGCTTAATTAATACGTGTCCAAAACGTGTCAAATTCAAGGCCAAATGACCAAAATATCCCCAAATGCAAGAGAGGTCCGACCGGACTCTTTCTGCAGCCGAAACCCATCAGGTTAAGCAAAGTAACCCACCATGCTAAGTAAAGAAAACTTACCCCCCAAGTATTTTCCCCCTCCTCCATGTTTTTCATCCTATAAATACTCACCTCTTCCTCACATTTTCACACACATTTTCCTCCTCTCTCCACCCCAAGCTCCTAGGCTTGTCTTTCTTCCGCTCTTCGGGGGCCCTCGTGCTACTCGTCGGCGGAATTCTCTACTCTTCGGGGGCCCTCGTGCTACTCGTCGGTAGATTCGATCCTCGAAGCTAAACCGACACAAGTCGAAACGCCGCCCAAATCCCTAGGTTTCTAAGCACCAAATAAAAGGGGAAACTACGCCCAAACACTTCCGAAACACCTTTCAAACACCTTTCCGTATCCCAGTATGCGCCACCGAGCCAAAGGAGCCGACCCTAGCCATAGGTAGCTCCCTCTCTCACTCTCAAAATGTAGACGCCTCAGCCTAACGTGGTCCGATACGTTTTAGCCCCTCGATCCTCTTCTCTTCCCGTAAGAGAAGTAATCACGGGTTAAAACGGCGTTTCGACCCCGTTCCGTTTACTTTCTATGTCATTTACCATTCCGGATCGATCGATCCGTTGATTGTCATTTACTTTCTGTCATTTACAATTCCGAGCCGATTGGCCTCGTTGATCGTCATTTACAATTCCGAGCCGATTGGCCTCTTTGATCGTCATTTACAATTCCGAGCCGATTGGCCTCGTTGATCGTCATTTACAATTCCGAGCCGATTGGCCTCGTCGATCGTCATTTACGATTCCGGATCGTTTGATTCCGTTGACACTGCTTTAAATACTGTCATTTACAAGTCCGACCCGTTTGGATCGTGATAGTATTTACCTTTCAAAGTCCGAGTCGCAACCCGATTCGTTGATCGCATATCATTTAATACGCATTTTTCCCGTAAAAATCGTTAACAATGACTCGCCCGGTTCAAAAAACCGGAGTTCGACCTTCGAACTCCTTTTCAAACTCAAAATCGACGTTTGCCACGCAAACGCTCATTTCGAACTCCTTTTCAAACTCAAAATCGACATTTGCCACGCAAACGCTCATTTCAACTCAAAACCGACGTTTGTCATTCAAACGCTCGTCTTTTCAAACAAAGTCACCTAATCAACGTTTGACATTCAAACCAAGATTAAGCTTGTCATTCAAGCCCCCATTTCAAAACACACACACACACACACACGATTTCGAGAAAGGTAGAAAGACTCGTCATGCGAGGCGTTTCGGGCGATCTCGTAATACTCTACCCGAAACGTAACGTGACCTCCGAACCTAACAATCTATGGTACTAATAAAGCTTTTTACTCGTTTTTGCTGCCAATAAAAATGATCCCCTGTTTTCAAAAGCCTTTTCCTAAGTTTTTGCTACCAATAAAAACGACACCATTTTCAAAAGCCGTTTCTCAACGTTTGGGCTCAAAATACAAAAACCGCGTGGCGACTCCTCATTTTTCCTTCCCATGAAGCGAGGTCTCAGACACCAACCCTCCGCGAAAGACAACCGCGTTTCGCGTCCGCGAAATCCAGGGTAATTTCGGTTGGCGACTCATTGGGGATGAGATACTTTTTTCAAAACTACCGTTGTTTTCTAAAAAGCCTTAGTGGGTCAAACTTTCGTTTACCCTTCCTCGTTTCGTGTGTGTGTTACTTTAAACCTCGAACGGTTTTTTTCAAAAGGCATTACATTGTCAACTTTTCAAAATCTTACCATGTTTGTGCATTCCCATTCATGTTTGATTTTCATGTCTTTGTCTTTTAACCGTGCATCATAAATTCTTTAAGACACATTATGAAAAAAAATCGTTTGTTTTACTCGAGAAAAAGAATTTTAGTGACCGCACACTACGCGCACTTGCGTCGCCTCGGAACACCGCACTTCACGTGCACTTGCGCCTCGCCTACACGCACACTACAACCCCTAACCCGGGATGGCCTTATCGGTTGCACTCCGATTGGTGCCGCCGACACCTTTCGGGGCGCACGGGGTCGTCCGAAACATCCCATCCTAGCCCGTGTAAGCCATGCACTCTTTGTGTCACACTTTGTCCAAGACCCCGATTGGTTTTTGGCTTAGCTCGTGTCATAAAGCCTAAGTGTATGTTTTTACGCCGGGCCCCGCTCCGAGTCAAGCTCGAGGGTTTGAGACTAAAGGTCGTTCCTGACCCGAAGTCTCGCGCTCTTCAGCCTTGACTTTGACGCGGAGCTCTGCCGAAAAATATACCCGAAGGTTCAATGTGACGCCGTGTCACCAAACCTCGTCGTATGTACCGTGCCAGCCACAACTTGGCCAACGCCAAAAGCTAAGGTCTCTCGCACAAGCGAGTCAGGAGAGTTCATGCCAAAATTTTGGCATGATCCCCGCCTTAACTTAAGGACGTTGACTTCGACTGTGGCCCGTGCGTCACATACGTTGAAAGTTTGCGTGATCAGCTAGCCTTAAGTTCACTTTTTCCTTTGTCGGTGGAACTCGCTTGCCTTATCAGACCTCGCTCGGGATAGTCCGTCCTGAGAAAGATGATCTACAATGGAAACGAGGGGCTTATAAGCGTAGTGACGAGATCCACTGATTAGAGCTCTAGGGTTAGTTGCGAAAAAGAAGACACGCTCTTTTCCAACCTTTTAGGACTCTGAGAAAAATGTGTTTTTCAGTAAACTTAAACAACAATTGCATGGACCCATCTCGGGAATCTTTAAAATAGTGACCCTCGCGGTCCTACTCTCAATCGCGACCTTTCGTGGTCCGATGTCTCATATCTTAACCCTTCATGGTCCAATTCTCAATCGCGACCTTCCGTGGTCCGATATCTCATATCTTGATCCCTCGCGGTCCAACTTTCAATCGCGACCTTCCGTGGTCCGATATCTCATATCCCGACCCCTCGCGGTCCAACTCTCAATCGCGACCTTCCGTGGTCCGATATCTCATATCTTGACCCCTCGCGGTCCAACTTTCAATCGCGACCTTCCGTGGTCCGATGTCTCATATCTTGACCCCTCGCGGTCCAACTCTCAATCGCGACCTTCCGTGGTCCGATATCTCATATCTTGACCCTCGCGGTCCAACTCTCAATCGCGACCTTCCGTGGTCCGATGTCTCATATCTTGACCCCTCGCGGTCCAATTCTCAATCGCGACCTTCCGTGGTCCGATATCTCATATCTCGACCCCTCGCGGTCTAACTCAATCGCGACCTTTCCGGTGGTCCGATATCTCATATCCCGACCCTCGTGGTCCTACTCAATCGCGACCTTCCGTGGTCCGATGTCTCAAATCTCGACCCCTCGCGGTCCAACTCTCAATCGCGACCTTCCGTGGTCCGATGTCTCATATCTCGACCCCTCGCGGTCCAATCCTCAATCGCGACCTTCCGTGGTCCGATATCTCATATCTTGACCCCTCGTGGTCCTACCCTCAATCGCGACCTTCCGTGGTCCGGTATCTCAAGTCTCGACCCCTCGCGGTCCAATTCTCAATCGCGACCTTCCGTGATCCGATATCTCATATCTTGACCCCTCACGGTCCTACTCTCAATCGCGACCCTCACGGTCCGATTTCAAATCTCAAATCTCGACCCCTCGCGGTCCAACTCTCAATCGCGACCTTCCGTGGTCCGATGTCTCATATCTCGACCCCTCGCGGTCCAACTCTCAATCGCGACCTTCCGTGGTTCGATATCTCATATCTTGACCCTCGCGGTCCAACTTTCAATCGCGACATTCCGTGGTCCGATATCTCGTGTCTCGACCCCTCGTGGTCTAATCCTCAATCGCGACCTTCCGTGGTCCAGATGCTCGCCATATCTCGACCCCTCGCGGTCCAACTCTCAATCGCGACCTTCCGTGGTCCGATATCTCATATATTGACCCTCGCAGTCCAACTTTCAATCGCGACCTTCCGTGGTCCGATATCTCATATCTCGACCCTCGCGGTCCCGACTCACCGCGACCTTCCGTGGTCCGATATCTCATATCTCGACCCTAGCGGTCCAAATCTCAATCGCGACCTTCCGTGGTCCGATATCTCGTCTCTCGACCCCTCGCGGTCCAACTCTCAATCGCGACCTTCCGTGGTCCGATATCTCATATCTCGACCCTCGCGGTCCAAATTCATCGCGACCTTCCGTGGTCCGATATCTCATATCTCGACCCTCGCGGTCCAAATCTCAATCGCGCGATATCTCATATCTCGACCCCTCGCGGTCCAAATCTCAATCGCGACCTTCCGTGGTCCGATATCTCATATCTCGACCCTCGCGCCCAAATCTCAATCGCGACCTTCCGTGGTCCGGATATCTCGTATCTCGACCCTCGCGGTCCAAATCTCACCGCGACCTTCCGTGGTCCGATATCTCGTATCTCGACCCCTCGCGGTCCAACTCTCAATCGCGACCTTCCGTGGTCCGATGTCCCACATCTCGACCCCTCGCGGTCCAAATCACAATCGCGACCTTTCGTGGTCCGATATCTCGTATCTCGACCACTCACGGTCCAACTTTCAATCGCGACCTTCCGTGGTCCGATATCTCATATCTCGACCCCTCGTGGTCCAACTCTCAATCGCGACCCTCTCGGTCCGATATCGCACATCTCGACCCCTCGCGGTCCAAACTCTCAATCGCGACCCTTACGGTCCGATTTCAAATCTCAAATCTCGACCTTCGCAGTCCAATCCTTATTCGCGACCTTCCTCGGTCCGATATCTCAAGTCTCGACCCCTCGTGGTCCAATCCTCAATCGCGACCCTCTCGGTCCGATATCGTTCATCTCGACCCCTCGTGGTCCACTCCTCAATCGCGACCCTCACGGTCCAATTTCAAATCGCAAATCGCGACCCTCGCGGTCCAACCCTCAATCGCGACCCTCACGGTCCGATTTCAATTCTCAAATTGTGACCTTCGCGGTCCAATCCTCAATCGCGACCCTCACGGTCCGATTTCAAATCGCAAATCTCGACCTTCGCGGTCCAACCCTCAATCGCGACCCTCATGGTCCGATTTCAAATCCTCGATCCCGACCTTCGCGGTCCGATCTCAAGTAGTCAATCCTGACCTTCGCGGTCCGATCTTCGATCTACAATCGAGACCTTTG
Organism: Adenophora triphylla var. japonica; assembly: GCA_022495995.1. Classification (NCBI taxonomy): domain Eukaryota; kingdom Viridiplantae; phylum Streptophyta; class Magnoliopsida; order Asterales; family Campanulaceae; genus Adenophora; species Adenophora triphylla. The sequence continues at coordinate 22,128 of JAFEMH010008134.1, read as the reverse complement.
CGATCTCCGATCTCAAATAGTTGATCCCGACCTTCGTGGTTCGATCTCCGATCTTCAATCGAGACCTTCGTGGTCCGATCTCAAATAGCTAATCCCGACCTTCGCGGTCCGATATCTGATCTCCAATCGAGACCTCCGCGGTCCGATCTCAAATATTCAATCCTGACCTTTCGCGGTCAAATCTTTATTCTCGACCTTTCACGGTCCAATTTTCGAGCCTTAAAGCCTTGAGCCAAATACCCCTTCCGAAAACTAAGCCATACCTTTCATTCCCTGCAGTGGAATGAGAGAGTGGTTCGAATCGGGTCGGCGCCTCGCCCGGAATTACAACTACGGCGGACGTTGTTCCTCGGTTTCCTCGGTTCCACTCGGCCCGGACTTTCCGACATGTCGGACTCAGAGAAATCGTGACGGGAACGGAACCCCGGGCACGTAAACGAGGCATGTGGAAGAAGCCATCAGGCTTTTGAGGTCCACAAGAAACAAAAAAGGATCGACGAGAATTTCATGGTACAACTTCGAATGAGCGAGGTATAGCAGCTATCCAGGCCGGATGGTACTTTCATCCTAATCGAGGACGATGATCCTTTACGATCAGCTCTCCAAACCTTCACCCAAGGTCCTCTGCCTTTGAAATCCGGAAATCCTTCAATCCAAGATAACAGCCGACTGGGGCTCCATACTGCCACCTCTCAAAGCAACCCTGTCATATACGCGCCCGATCTTGCTACCCTTTCACTTCAATGCAACCAGTACTGGATCCTCTCAAACAGATCCCGAATATCTCTCAAAATCCTCCCGAGGTTCACTTCCTTCCAGCAATATGCTCGAGTCACGGGTTTCCCCCACATAACCTTTCCGACCCATTACTTTGGACAACCTGTAGCTGCTTCATGGCCTCAATTCCCTCAGTTTCCACAATATCCACTAAATTATACTCCGTTCCCTCAAAACCCATTTGTCCAATCCCATATCATGGTTCCCTCCAACACAGTGGACCTTTGGTTACTGTGTTCAGCTGACCCGAGAGGTTTCTATCGACCCGTACGTGGTTATCTGCAAATGTGAATGAACGGCGGCGAAACTAAGGAAGAATTTTACAAGGCACAGAGAGCCGGAAGCTTTTGAAATCTGAAGTCAGCCCAGAGGATGAGCAGTGCGAGCCTTCGAGTCATGTTTGGAGCTATCGGTAAAAGCATTAGTCGGCCATCGCTTACGCTTGATCTCCGATCCATGGTCAATACGGGTCCCCCATCCGAGAAAGACCCAAGGAAAAAGCATGCCCGCACATGAGCCATCTTACGCAAGATAGAAAGCAAAGAATCGTATTCAACTCCCGCAGGCCCGTGAAAGGAAAAGACACCACTGCTCGGCCCACCTCAAGCAGGACATCGGTCCAAGCAATGGGGACACGGCCCTACCAAAGCAACGACTCTTCCGAGAGACGCTCTTCCTGCCGCTTCGACAAACTAGACATGCCTCTAAGCAAAATGTTGGAGAAATCGATCAAAGAAGACCTACTTCGAGCTCAGCGGCGGACTACAAGCCAGAAGCAAGCCCAAGGCCGACAAAAGCAAGTCTGCACCTTCCACCAGCAGTGCCGTGGGCACATAATCGATAATTGCCTCGCCCGAGATTCGAGATCCAGATCTGATAGAAGATGGAAAGCTTCGAAGCGATCAGGCCAAAGAACAAAAGAGCAGCTAAGAGTAGGGCACCTATCCTCGAGATTTGTCAATTGTCTTTTGGGTCAACCTTCGTAGGTTCTAGTACTTTCCTCGTTCAATCAAGTCCGCCTCTGACATTGTAGATAATCTTAAATTTTCTATAAATAAGTGTCTTTTTCTCTTCTTGCTAGACTTGAGACATTATTTGCACACCTACATTACAACTAATGAAATGGTTATATCCTAAATGATCACTTGCATTGCTCAACACATAATCTCTGGAAATAACTAATGTTACTGATTAATCGGTATGAGAAAGTCAATTGGTGCCCTCCCCATACACTTTCCTTACCCCACAAAGGCCTCCATCAAGCCACACACTTCCCAAAACATGTTCCCGCCATCACCTTGACCAAGTCAACGACGGCGGCAATATCAAGGAACAACAAAGGTTACTCAACATCGGAAGATTGACCCCGTATGCCGACAACGACCTCGGAGCTCGCCTTCGCCCTCGTGCTTGCTTGTCGAGAAAGTTCAAGCGGGGAGCATGCCTTCGTCTCAAGAACTTCAAAAAAAAAAAAAAAAAAAAAAAAAAAAAAAAAGAGAGAAAAGTTCAAACAAGAACTTCAAAAAAAAAAAAGAAAAAAGAAAAAAAAAAGAGAGAGAAAAGTTCAAAGCGAGAACTTCAAAAAAGTGAGGCGAAGGACCCAAAGCACCGCCAATCACAAGCTTGACGAGATGGGCAAATAAAATTAAAGCTCGAAGAATGGAGGTTGTCGATAACAATGGAGCGGTCAAAGCAAAGGCAAAAATACATCATAAGCCCTTACGCTACATTCGAATTCTTTCTCCCCCGGTGAAAGAAGCTGACCAAGAAGCAATGGAATCACGGAAGAAGCCGTCAACAACGACTTGTCAAGGAATCACCTCGAGGCCCGTACCTCATCATCCAAACATCCCATCCGATCCTTTTCACCAAAGGGACCACAAATGTTCATTCCCTTTTTCCTGCAGCCAAGCACCGTTCCGCCCGTAACTACGGCGACACGAGCTCCTTACACCGAGGAGAACCTAGGCAAACGAGAACGGTCCATAGCTAAACACATACAAATCCCATGAACCCGGTCTCATCAATGACCTTCCCCATACACAAACCTTTCTTTCACATACAACCAACTTTGATCCGCGACATCAGTTGACTTTCTTCTCACGGTTAATCAAGACATTTGTTCATATCGGGATTAATGGTTGAACAACTTTGAACATTAACAAAGGGTTTAAAGCAATCTTGTGATCATTATGGATAAAACATGTTTTCGATGTCTCACAAGTCTTCTTTTTCTACGATAATAGGAAAATTAGAGCTAAGCATTTGTCTTTACATCGTGAGAGCTTCCATCTGTTTGCTCCAAACCTCTCTACGCTCATACTCTCCCCGAAAAGAGTCAAACCCAAAGCGAGTTTTGGTGCTCGCATTAAACTAGGCATCCACATAAAATCGGGATTCATTCCCACTTCTCTAAAATACGTCCTTGCGCGTATACATTACAAGCCATTCCTCTTATACATTTTGGTTGACCAATCGAAAAAATCAAGGACGGTTGCCTCGTCGGGCCACGTGGGTTCAACTCGGATTGGGGCTGCATCAGTTCGCTCTAGAATCCTACGGATGACCGGCGATTCCTTCAAACCGGGGCTTGCACCAAGACTCATTTCTTCAGAGGGGCTTTGCCAGCACGAAGAGAGTTTTTTTTTTATCCCGAAGGGTCTACCTTGAGTTTCGATTACTTGGGGCTTGTCGAAGCATCTTTCGCCATTATGGTCTTAATCAAAATTGGGGCTTCTCGAGATACGGCTTCGACGGTTCGGAATACGAATCCTCATGACACCTTGGCGACGGTAGCATTGAAGGGCGGTTTTCTCAGCAAGTCTTCCCTTCCTTCAAACAAAGCGTAGCTTGGAACCTACAGGGGGTGGAAAGCAAAATATCCTGGCGACACCACGGTTCGGGCATCGGACACAAGAAAGTCTCCAATCTCGGCAACCTTGCGCTAACAAGAAGCATAATCCCCGGAAGGATAAACCAAGTTCAACTCATCAAACCTCAAAGCAATCTAGAGGCACCACCAAAACCTCTACCTCTCGAAATGTTGGAGGACCCGATCCTCACTCGGCTCAGCAGACTGAGGCGAACATTTCCTTTGGTCTCTGCTCACCTCTTCATACCCTCATGAAGCTAGAGCTAGAGGAAAGTTTGGCCCGCACCATGGTCCCCGTGGACGCAACTCCGAGAAGAAGTAATCCGGATGATCGACAACATCATCGTCTTCACCCTACATGATTTGGACTGCCAAAATTTGGGGCCGATCACAATGAGCCGCTCTACATCACGGTCCAGGGACGAGCGTCGCCTTCCGTGTGTTGGTAGACGAAGGTTAGGAATGAATGTCTTGCCCGCCAAGAGGATGAACCTGCTTGACATCAAGCCTATAGATTTGAAGCCTTCGACCCAGCACATCGAGGCCTACGATTCTACTTCCGCGTTCTCGGGGTTGCTAATCTTAATATACGGTTCGGCAAGCGGATGTTTCCACCGAATTCAAGTGTTGGACATTCCTATCACTTTCACACCATCCTGGGCGACCACTGGCTGCATCGAAATGAATGGTGTGGTATCCACCCTTCACGATGCCTCAAGTTCATGCGCAAGGCACGAGGCTAACCACGGTCTACGGCGACAGGCGTCACCGCAGGGGACTACGCCCAACGACATTCCGGTGTTGGAGATCAAGCATGAAGACGATATGGCATTAACTGGATTCACCTTGGAGACTTCCAAAATCCAAATATGCGGCGTGGACTTCCACTATGTGCAGGACAAAATCCCTCCCGCCATGAAGATGATGAAACTCATGAACTTCATCCCGGACGGGGCTCGGCAAAAGGTTACAAGGCTAACACCCGAGTCATCAAAGTCGAGGACCACACTACGGTCCAGGCTCGGTTATATGCCAACACCGCCGACATCGGAAGAAAGCAACAGGCTCGCCCGCACCGGCGCAGCCCGTGGGAACCTACAAAGGCTTACCCAACCTCCGACCTTACAGTTTCGACCTCACCCACTACTTCGTCAAAGGAACTGACAACAGAATTGAGGGAACTGATAGAGGAGCTGATGAAGACGAGAAAGCGATTACCCATCTCTTAGAGAGATTACCCATCTTTTCGTGAGATTACCCATCTGCTAGAAAGATTACCCATCTCTTAGAGAGATTACCCATCTTTTCGTGAGATTACCCATCTCTTAGAGAGATTACCCATCTTTTCGTGAGATTACCCATCTTTTCGTGAGATTACCCATCTCTTAGAGAGATTACCCATCTTTTCGTGAGATTACCCATCTTTTCGTAAGATTACCCATCTCTTAGAGAGATTACCCATCTCTTTCGTGAGATTACCCATCTTTTAGTGAGATTATCTCCCAGTGAGATTACCTTTTTCGTGAGATTCTACATCTTATCTCCGTGAGATTACCCATCTTTTCGTGAGATTACCCATCTATTACCCATCTTTCGTGAGATTACCCATCTTTTCGTGAGATTACCCATCTCTTAGAGAGATTACCCATCTTTTGTGAGATTCCTTTTCCGAGATTCCGCATCTCGCCATCTCCCCGTGAGAATCTCGCCATCTGATTCCTTTCGCATCTCGCCATCTCCTCGTGAGATTCCTTCTCCGAGATTCCGCATCTCGCCATCTCGAGATTCCGCATCTCGCCATCTCCTCGTGAGATTCCTTTCGAGATTGCGCATCTCGCTATCTCCTCGTGAGATTCCTTCCCGAGATTCCGCATCTCGCCATCTCCTCGTGAGATTCCTTTCCGAGATTCCGCATCTCGCCATCTCCTCGTGAGATTCCTTCCCGAGATTCGCATCTCGCCATCTCCCCGTGAGATTCCTTTCCGAGATTCTCGCATCTCGCCATCTCCGTGAGATTCCTTTCCGAGATTCCGCATCTCGCTATCTCCTGAGATGCATCTCGCCATCTCCTCGTGAGATTCCTTTCCAGAGATTCCGCATCTCGCCATCTCCCGTGAGATTCCTTCCCGAGATTCTCGCATCTCGCCATCTCCCGTGAGATTCCTTTCCCGAGATTCTCGCATCTCGCTATCTCCCGTGAGATTCCTTTCCGAGATTCCGCATCTCGCCATCTCCCCAGTGAGATTCCTTCCCGAGATTCCGCATCTCGCCATCTCCCCGTGAGATTCCTTCCGAGATTCCGCATCTCGCCATCTCCCGTGAGATTCCTTTCCCGAGATTCCGCATCTCGCCATCTCCTCGTGAGATTCCTTTCCGAGATTCCGCATCTCGCCATCTCCCCGTGAGATTCCTTCCCGAGATTCCGCATCTCGCCATCTCCCCGTGAGATTCCTTTCCGAGATTCCGCATCTCGCCATCTCCCCGTGAGATTCCTTTCCGAGATTCCGCATCTCGCCATCTCCCCGTGAGATTCCTTTCCGAGATTCCGCATCTCGCCATCTCCTCGTGAGATTCCTTTCCGAGATTCTGCATCTCGCTATCTCCCCGTGAGATTCCTTCCCGAGATTCCGCATCTCGCCATCTCCCCGTGAGATTCCTTTCCGAGATTCCGCATCTCGCTATCTCCCCGTGAGATTCCTTCCCGAGATTCCGCATCTCGCCATCTCCCCGTGAGATTCCTTTCTGAGATTTCGCATCTCGCCATCTCCCCGTGAGATTCCTTTCCGAGATTCCGCATCTCGCTATCTCCCCGTGAGATTCCTTTCCGAGATTTCGCATCTCGCCATCTCCTCGTGAGATTCCTTTCCTGAGATTCCGCATCTCGCCATCTCCCCGTGAGATTCCTTTCCGAGATTCCGCATCTCGCCATCTCCCCGTGAGATTCCTTTCCGAGATTCTGCATCTCGCTATCTCCCCGTGAGATTCTCTCCCGAGATTCCGCATCTTGCCATCTCCCCGTGAGATTCCTTTCCGAGATTCTGCATCTCGCTATCTCCCCGTGAGATTCTTTCCCGAGATCCTACATCTCGCTATCTCCCGCGAGATTCCTTCCCCGAGATTTCGCATCTCGCCATCTCCTCGTGAGACCCTTTCCTATTATTCTCCTCGTGAGATCCTCTCCCGAGATTTCACATCTCGTCATTTCTACTCTTAGTAGTGGACACGTCAAACGACCCCTCTCCCGAGGTCAACTCCCAGGTTAGTTTTCACTAACGCTCGTCTCCGCACGTTAAATTCTCGCTTAGTCTCACTAACGTTTGCCTCCGAACGTTAAATTCTCGCTTAGTCTCTCGCTACTAAACGCCAGTCTCCACGACGTTAAATTCTCAATCCTCCATCGGCGTTTGACATCAAACGCTCACTTCCTTCTCAAGTCGACGTTTGACATTCAAACGCTCATTTACATCCCAAGTTGACGTTTGACATTCAAACGCTCATTTCCACCCCAAACCGACGTTTGACATTCAAACGCTCACTCCTGTCTTCGGACATCAAATCACAATTCCGTCAGTAGACGTCAAAATTCCCATGGGTTTTCACCAACGTTCACATCCTTCGGCAGCCGCAATAAGCCCGAACCCCAAGGCACGAACGCCTTGCAACAATTCTCCCCGGCCGCCAGTCGTAAGCCCGATCGTCCCACCTCAGCGGCCATCAAGGTAAGCCCGCACAACAATCCCACTTCAGCGGCCATCAAGGTAAGCCCGCACAACAATCCCTCTTCGGCCATCATCGTAAGCCCAAACACCATTTCCATCGAACTCGGAACCTTCAAAACCATTTCCGTCGAACCCGGGACTTTCAAAACCATCTCTCTCGTGAGATTCACCCATCTCCCTGCGAGATCCTTCCCCGAGATTTTGCATCTCGTCATCTCCTCGTGAGATTCTTTTCTATTATTCTCCCTCGTGAGAATCAGTCATCTCCCTCGTGAGAATCAGTCATCTCCCTCGTGAGAATCAGTCATCTCCCTTGTGAGATTCAGTCATCTCCCTCGTGAGATTCACCCATCTCCTTCGTGAGAATCAGTCATCTCCCTCGTGAGATTCAGTCATCTCCCTCGTGAGATTCACCCATCTCCCTCGTGAGATTCAGCCATCTCCTCGTGAGATTCACCCATCTCCCTCGTGAGATTCTCCCATCTCCTCGTGAGATCTCAGCCATCTCCCTCGTGAGATTCACCCATCTCCTTCGTGAGATTCGGTCCCATCTCCCTCGTGAGATTCACCCATCTCCTTCGTGAGAATCGCCCATCTCCTCGTGAGATTCAAGTCATCTCCTCGTGAGATTCACCCATCTCCTCGTGAGATTCGGGCCATCTCCTCGTGAGATTCACCCATCTCCCTCGTGAGATTCTCCCATCTCCCTCGTGAGATTCACCCATCTCCTCGTGAGATTCACCCATCTCCTTCGTGAGATTCGCCATCTCCTCGTGAGATTCACCCATCTCCTTCGTGAGAATCGCCATCTCCCTCGTGAGATTCCCATCTCTCGTGAGATTCTCCCATCTCCCTCGTGAGATTCACCCATCTCCCTCGTGAGATTCTCCCATCTCCCTCGTGAGATTCAGTCATCTCCCTCGTGAGATTCAAACTGTCTCCCTCGTGAGATTCACCCATCTCCTCGCGAGATTCAAACCTTCATCTCCTCGTGAGAATCAAACCATCTCCTCGTGAGATTCACCCATCTCCCTCGTGAGATTCACTCATCTCCATCGTGAAGTTCAACCACGCCCTCGTAAGTTTCGTAAATCTTAGGTTCGGACGCCACAATAGTCTCCATTCAGTTCGGATGCCTCGCAATGGTCTCACTTAGGTTCGTATGCCTCACAATAGTCTCCATTCAGTTCGGATGCCTCGCAATGGTCTCACTTAGGTTCGTATGCCTCACAATAGTCTCCATTCAGTTCGGATGCCTCGCAATGGTCTCACTTAGGTTCGTACGCCTCACAATAGTCTCCATTCAGGTTCGGATGCCTCGCAATGGTCTCACTTAGGTTCGTACGCCTCACAATAGTCTCCATTCGTGGTTCGGATGCCTCGCAATGGTCTCACTTAGGTTCAGACGCCTCACAATAGTCTCCATTCAGGTTCAGATGCCTCGCAATGGTCTCACTTAGGTTCATACGCCTCACAATAGTCTCCATTCAGGTTCGGATGCCTCGCAATGGTCTCACTTAGGTTCAGATGCCTCGCAATGGTCCCATTTAGGTTCAGACGCCTTCAAATAGTCTCCCTCGGGTTTAGATGCCTCCAAAATAGTCTCTCGCAGGACGAACTCCTCCTAATCATTCCCATGTGTCGAGGCCCCTACCAATTTCCTCACATCCGTGAACTACGATCGGCTTGATTCCCGCCGGATACGTAGGAATCCTTTCGCTAAGGGTCCAGCCATTTGACCGCCTGTGTCTCTCCATAAGGCATCCCCGATTTGGATCCTTATCTTTTCGACGACCCCACTTCCTTCGAAAGTGCTGCCGCGATGGGCTAACTGTAAGTACCCAAATCCGGATCGTCAAAATCCGTTAAAAGTTAACCGGAACCCGTTAAGTTCCCCGTTCTCGAGTCAACGAGACATCCCGGGACTGCCCCGTGCATCCCAACATCAAAGCGTACTCAACACACGTTATCACACGTAAAAGTATGGCTTTCCCCGAAAACGTACTTTTCGGGGTCTTCCGGGATTAGATTTCCCGTTTTCGAGCGTCTCGACCTTCCGGAGGTCATAACTTCCTCATACGAACTCCGTTTTGGGCCCACCACATATCAAATCGAACGCGAGAACAAGATCTACGCATATGGCTAGTTCAATCAGGAAATATAGCCAATTTCAGGAATAGTCCGGCCGGACTCTTTCTGCAGCTTAATTAATACGTGTCCAAAACGTGTCAAATTCAAGGCCAAATGACCAAAATATCCCCAAATGCAAGAGAGGTCCGGCCGGACTCTTTCTGCAGGGCAGAAAACCATCAGGTTAAGCTTTCTTTCTTCCTTGCTAAGCAACTTACCTTAACCCCTAAGTTTCTCCCCCCTCCTCCATCATTTTCTACCCTATAAATACTCCCCCCTCCTTCTCATTTACCCCACACCAAATTCTCCTCCCTCTACCCCAAGCACAAAAGGCTTGTCTTTCTTCCGCTCTTCGGGGGCCCTCTTGCTACTCGTCGGCGGAATTCTCTACTCTTCGGGGGCCCTCGTGCTACTCGTCGGTAGATTCTGATCCTCAAGCTAAACCGACACAAGTCGAAACGCCGCCAAATTCCTAGGTTTCTAAACACCAAATAAAAGGGGAAACTACTCGCCCAAACACTTCCGAAACACCTTTCGAATCACTTTTCGTGTCCCGTACACACCTCCCGAGCCAAAGGAGCCGACCCTAGCCATAGGTAGCTCCCTCTCTCACTCTCAAAATGTAGACGTCATCGTCTAACGGGGTCCGATACGTTTTAGTCCCTGATCCTCTTCTCTTCCCGTAAGAGAAGTAATCTCGGGTTAAAACGGCGTTCCGACCCCGTTCCGTTTACTTTTATGTCATTTACCAATTCCGGATCGTTTGATCCGTCGATCGTCATTTAAATTCCTGTCATTTACAATTCCGAATTGTTTGATCCGTCGAACGTCCTTTACTTTCATGCAACTTTACAATTCCGAGCTGTTTGGCTCATTGATCGTACTTTACAATTCCGAGCCGATTGGCCTCGTTGATCGTCATTTACAATTCCGAGCCGATTGGCCTCGTTGATCGTCATTTACGATTCCGGATCGTTTGATTCCGTTGATACCGCACTTTAAATACTGTCATTTATAAAGTCCGACCCGTTTGGATCGTGATAGTATTTACTTTTCAAAGTCCGAGTCGCAACCCGATTCGTTGATTGCATATCATTTAATACGTTTTTCCCGTAAAATCGTTAACAATGTAATGCCCGGTTCAAAACCGGAGTTCGACCTTCGAACTCTCTTTCAAAAAGCTCAAAATCGACGTTTGCCACGCAAACGGTCATTTCAAACTCAAAATCGACGTTTGCCACGCAAACGCTCATTTCAAACTCAAAACCGACGTTTGTCATTCAAACGCTCGTCTTTTCAAACAAAGTCACCTAATCAACGTTTAACATTCAAACCAAGATTAAGCTTGTCATTCAAGCCCCCATTTCAAAAGACACACACACGTTTTCGACAAAGGTAGAAAGACTCGTCATGCGAGGCGTTTCGGGCGATCTCGTCATACTCTACCCGAAACGTAACGTGACCTCCGAACCTAACAATCTCTGGTACTAAAAAGATTTTTACTCGTTTTTGCTGCCAATAAAAATGATCCCCCGTTTTCAAAGCCTTTTCCTAAGTTTTTGCTACCAATAAAAACGACACCATTTTCAATAGCCGTTTCTCAACGTTTGGGCTCAAAATACAAAAACCGCGTGGCGACTCCTCATTTTGTTCCTTCCCATGAAGCGAGGTCTCAGACACCAACCCCCCGCGAAAGACAACCACGTTTCGCGCCCCGCGCGAAATCCCGGGTAATTTCACATATTAACACAAAATTAATGTTGAATGTATCCAAACATAATAACCATTATATAAATAACGTTTGTCGTTTCCAAACATAATAACCATTAATGTTGAATGTATCACAAAAACCAAATTCACCACCTATTGATTACCGTATTTTCCACGTTCCATCAAACAACGTTTCAAATCATCAATTTGTTGTTGTAACTGTTGTCGTTGCTCCTCATTTTGTCGGCGTTCCTCCTGAAGTTGCCTTTCAAAATCTGCTCTGACGGATGTCACCGCCTCCAATACAGCTGTCTGAGTAGTTGGGGATTTATCAAACACCTTAGTTTTGTTAACATCGCCTCCCATACATCGCACTCTCCCGTGGTCATCAGTGCCCATAATACCAACAAAAATCTTTTCACGCGCCGTGGGAGAGTTTTGTTGCTCCTCTGGCAGCTCATCAATTGCATCATTAAGCGTTTGCTGTAACAAAAACAACATGTTCAATATAAATGTTTTAACTTTAATTAATATTATGAAAATGAAGTTAGAAATGAAAAAAGTATTCTATAGAATAACAAAACTGAAACAGAAAAGGTTGAAACTTTAACTTACAATCATTTGAGTGATTTCTTGATTTGCAGGTGTTTTGCCCGTGCGCGTAGCTATGAACAAGCTTACGCGATCAGTTGGTTAACCCTTGTCGTCTCTCTACAATTTATAATAGAATTATTTGAACAAAAAAAATATATTTATATACGATACAAAAAGAAACATTAATTGACAACTGAGAACTAAATTGAACGATGACAAACCTCTTTTATGAGTTTGGGATGGGACGTTTTTCCGGTCCGGTTCAGGCACGCTTGCTTTTCTCGATTCAATTTATTTGTTTCTGATATTTCCTGGAAAAAAAAAAGATAATATTAGTATTAATTTGACTACTTATATAAGACATTCACGATAATAGATTGAGATTAATTTGAAATATACCCGAGCCTTGTCCGTACCCCACATCGCAACAAGTGCAGCCCATTGATCCGCAACGCACCCACGGGGTGGGTTAGCCAATGCGTCTTGGTCGGATTCATACATCTTATAATGAGATTTCAACTGAGTAATATTCATAACTGAGTAATACTTATTATATGCTTGTCTCACCTGGTATTTCCAGTCACGCCACGCTTTACTGAGAGAAAGATTCATAACCGGGTAATACTCCGGAGGCGCATTTGTATTATCCTATATACACAATTCAACAAAGAAAAAAAAACAATTGTTAGAGAATCATAAGACTTTTGACTACGTACTAGAGATTTATGTAAGAAATATGGATTACAACTTACCAAAATGTCATTCCATACGACATTTATGCACTCATGGTCCATCTGAGGCCACTCTCTAGTTAATGGGAAATGTTCCCCATTTCTAGCAAAAATTCCTATCTGAGTAGCTAGTTTTGCCATTTCCCCACCAACTGGTTGACCATATTTATTCCATATTATATCCAATTTCTCTTTACCCCATTTGCTGGTTGGTTTTGCCACCCTCTTCCTTTAGGGTTCGAGCCCCGACTCGTTAATAAATTTTTCTTGGCGGCATATCTCGTCATATGACAATTCAATTATAGCACAAAAATTGGATAAACCAAGTAAAGGACCCAAAAAACAGTTTTATAATATATGTATAAGACCTATAAATTTATTATAGGTCTTATGTATCTTATATAAGACCTATAAACAAAGAACAACAACACTCAATATTGTTCTCGGGACAGTAAGTTCATATTTGCATTTTATTTAGATTCTTTAAATTCAAAAATACTAACTAAACAGAGTATATCTTATCCCCTTAATGACTTCTCAACAAAATTATTTAAATGAAATGGTAGAAGTAGGTGGAATAATTGTACAAAATGAGACAAAGATAAAAAGAAAGAAATACAATATTTACTCTTATCTCATAAATATACACAAGTCGAAACTTCAAGGGAAGAAGTTCATATTTGCATTTTATTTTTCAATTTCTCAATTATTTTTTTGTCCAATTTATCCTCTACCCGATCTTTACACAAACCATACTCTCCCTAAAATCGCATACACACACAAACACCCATTCAACCTTTTTTAACATTTTACACTCACACATACACACACACACACCCCAAACCTCTTTACACACACATCCAAGACACACAAACACACACCAAGACATACCAAAGACACCTCTCGCACACTCGGACACACACTCAAAGACACACATACACGCTAGCCGCGCATACTACGATAATAACAACAAAGAAGAACAATAACAACAAACCCATGCATCGATCCTCCACTGTCCGTAATAAAAATTATTGAACAAGTTAAATGTAAACAGAATTTTACTCTAAAATAAATGTATATTTCCAAATAAAGTTCAAAGATGAATATCTTTGTTTCAAATTCACTCGGTTATCATTCACCTTCTCGTTTTGTTATCATGTTCCAATGTGCACTTCCAAGACTATATTGTGAATACCAAGGGTATGTCTATATGTACAACTAATACTGCCTACCGTTGACAACCCACCACGTTATTGACGAAGGCCAACCTCCATATATGATGCATATAAATAAATGGATAATATAGAGAGTTGCAGAGAAGTCTAGGCACTTCTTAGCTTTCTCAATCAAATAAAGCAAGAAACCAAATACTGCTCAACATTAGTGGAAAAACATAAAATGCAAGTTGACAACATTTTTCAGTTTTGCATCGCAAATAGGGAATACTAGAGAGTGAGGGAAAGGAGGAAAGGAACCACCATGTAGTCCGGACTCAAAAGGGCGCAGGAGATATTAACATCCGTCTTTACGTTCACTATCATAATAATCTCTCTCTCTCACTCGTTTGTCTACCAAACATGCTTGACGACCCCAAGACCCCCGTCCTACCCACCATCACACACACAGCACTCTCCCCCAAAAAAATCAAAAGAGAGAAGGAGATGTAGACTCTCTCTCTCTCTCTTTCTCTCTCTATCTCTCTCTCTCCAAATCAAAAGAAAAAATACTACAAAGCAAGAGGCTATTAACAAAAGAGAGACCCCTAGAATCAAGAGAAGGAGACATAGGCAATGTCATAATCTTTGTTAATTAATGGTTGTGTGAAATGGTATAGCAAACGTCTTTAACTCTGACCAAAGGACTTTAACCCAACAATTTATCCTGCTACTAAGGCAAAACTTTCTACAAGGAGTAAGATTCTATAATTGGGAAAAGCCCCTCACAGAAACTTTCTACAGTCAACTTCCTTAATTTCGTTGGTCGGGAAGCGGGGCAGGGGGAACAACAACAACAACGAAGAACAACAACAACAACACTATAGGGCAAGCCTTGCTTGATACAGAAAAAGTATAAAATAGTACGGGGTTGGGGCTCCGCGGGTACCAAATCGGTGGGGAAGCGGGGCTAGGACATCCCAAAGTAAAATTGGATATTCATTTAATATATTCAAATTTCTACATGCATCAAAGGAGTACCTAGAGAAGCGATGACGGAGGTGGAAAGTAAGAGAGCCGGCTGCAACAAGATCCCGTAGGAAATAAGAGTTTGATCAAAAGAAGCAGAACAAATACATATTACAATTAACAATATTAATATTCAATTCAACCATACAAAATAACAAGTTTGATTGAAATATGAAACATAAGTAATAACATTGTCTTAGTAATAGTAAGCAAATAAGATCTAAACAAATACATATTACAATTAACAATATTAATATTCAACCATACAAAATAACAAGTTTGATTGAAACATGAAACATTAATACTAACATCACAATAATAACATCACCGATGAGAGTCGAGGTTTGTCCTCGATAGTAGGTCCGATGGGAAGAACGCCTCGTGCACGAGCAATGGCTCTCGAATGCATCATAGTCAAATAATCCTCTGAAACCGGCTCGTAACTCCGGGCTCATCGCACGCCCAAGCCTCCAACTGCGTATACCGGCTCCCAAAATGGCGCTTTCATCTTCCAACCCTCAAAATGATCCCGCACCTCCCCCATCTAGCATCCTCTAAAGTCTTTCGACTACGTTCCCGAGCGATAAACTCCCCCATCTAGCATCCTCCAAAGCATGCCTGCCAAGCTCCCGAGCGATCTCGATCGCTCCCCGCTCCTCCAAAATGCCCTCATGGTATCCCACCGATCAAAAGAACCCCGCCGGCTCGGTTCTCGCTCTCTCCTCCCCGACCACCCCGTCTCTCCCGATCCTCCTCTTCCCCGCTCCTCATCATCCTCCTCATCAACGGGATCCATTTGATCATCAACACCGGGCATACGCCAATGCTCGGCCTCGTTCACCACTCGGAAATGTGGCCCCTACCCCGCAACGGACCGTCCTCCCGGGAGTACCATATTCAAACAATAAAGACTCGTTGTCCGTCGCCCTCCTGGTCCCTCACAAACTTGTCATACCGCACTCAGCCAGTCTCCGTAATAAAACTGTGCCCCCCATCAATCTCATCGCCTGTGGTTTTCGTTCACCCACACAAGCTTGAGCAATCAATGTGATCATCCCCCTATTGATATGTTTCCCTTTTTGGTAAGGGCAAATGCCTCTACATCTCTCGAACAAAAATATCAACCCAATCAGGAATCACCCGATAACTCCTCAACCCTCGTTCGCAAAAGGTTTACCATAGCCACATTCAATTGAGCGGGCTCTCCGTTTGCCAACCAAGACATAGATAGACCTCTCGTAAAATAATTTCCAAGCCGGGTGAGAAAGAGAGGAAGCCCTAAGGTATTTTTTTTGCAGTGGCAATCCCGTGAGCTCCGAAAAGAAAAGACAAGTCCCCCATCGCCTCGACCCAGCTTTCCTCTCCTGATCAACCCCAAAGATTTCCCTCAACTCATCATAAGTCACTCGATAGGCTTCATCATTCATATGAAACCGAATAGAATTTTCTTGTGACCCCTTGCCTACCTCCAAAGTTGAAAGGAACTCAAGTGAATATCTCAAATACGTAGATGGAGTCTTCCTCAGAAATTACCTAACCCGCTTGCGTCATCAATTCTCGTTACTAACGCCTCTAAACCCAAATCGCTCAACACCGGCAAATGAAGGAAAGTGGTGACTTGAAATTTCCTACCCTCCAAATTCCGCCATTTTTTCTTTTGAGCGGCGGTCAATTGGGTCAATCCCATAAACCGCGTCAATGATGCATTAGGGAAGTGGGATCATTTGGGACTACGGGCGGCATGGGTTTTGCTACTCCCTCTTGTTGCTACCCCCTCCAATTACTCTCTCCTTATGAGGCATATTTTCAACACAAAAACCACCTATATATAAGACGGAGAGACACAAATTTTAGTAATAACATTGTCTTAGTAAATAGTAAGCAAATAAGATCTAAACAAATACATATTATATAGAAGTAACAATATTAATATTCAACCATACAAAAATAACAAGTTTGATTAAAACATGAAACTTAAGTAATAACATTGTCTTAGTAAATAGTAAGCAAATAAGATCTAAACAAATACTACTCAAACTAATCATCATCATTATAGGTCATATCAACATCATCATTATCGGTCATATCAACATCAACATCATTGATATTAGTAGTTTCAATCTCGACCCCATCAACTCCCTCTCGCACCCACGATGCTTCTTCGTTAGCAACATTTTCATCCAGTATTTTGTGAGCAAAATGGTACCAATTGTGGAATCGAATCTGAAACTTGTTTATCATCATTTGAATATATGTCAAAACTATCTCTTGGTGTAATCCTCATCACAACTTTCCAATCACTTTCTATAGGATCTTTAACATACCAAACTTGCTCAAACTTGAGATGCTAATATGAATGGTTCATCACCAACTCGATTATCCTTATACAACTTGTGATTGAAGTTTACAAGAGTAAATTTTTGCTCATCTTCCATCTTGCTCGTCCGGTTATCAACCCAATCACATTTAAACAATACAAATCTTATCGAAGTTGCTATAACGAATTTCAAGGATCTCAATCAACTCCCCGTAGAAGTTAACATCCCCTACAATGGGATTATTATCCTTTCGGCTTGCAAAACTTGTCACACTTGCATTCAAGCATGACTCCACTATTTTGAGTTTTCCTCCGTCTATCGACATCCTTCACTCGAAATCGAAAACCATTTATTATGTAAGTCTTATACCGCCTCGCATCCATATGAGGACCCAATGCAAGACTCGTAATTCTTTCGGGCACTACATCTTTCGTCATGCATACCTTTTATAAAAACAAAATTTAATAAGAAAATATTTAAAACGATAAATTGAAACTATTATATGAAGGTGGTTTCATACTTACATAATCCTTAAACCAGCCTAACAAACTTATCATTATGTTCTTTCTCTATAAGATGTCGTTGATTACGAGGTAGTGTCTCCCTCAAATGTACACGATGCATTCTCGAGCGCATTGAAAATATGAATTAAGTATTAATTTGAAATATAAAAGATATAAGGAATGTAAGCCTCATGTAAGGAATCACTTACTCTAGGTATTGTTCAACATCTTCGTATTGAAAAGCACATATCTATGCGCTTGTACTCGTGTGATGTAATCAAGGGTAATTACCTCTTCTTTTCCTACAAAGCGGCCTAACTCATCACCTTCATCATCATTTCTTCTAGGACGATTGGACTTTGTCTCAATGTCATCCAAATATTGCGTACAAAAAGTCATGCATTCTTCACCCACAATTGCCTTAGCTATGGAGGCCTCGGATGGGCTCGATTTCAACATATAATTTTAATGTAAGTAGAAACCTACAAAAACATTTACTTATGCTAAAGCAAATGTAAAAAGGAATTTAACTTTTTCAAAGTAAATTTAATATGGATGTACCTCTCTACCTGATACATCCAACGAAATTGTATTGGGCTCGCTAGCAAGGCCTCCTCGGCTAAATGCACCGGCAAGTGCTCCATAACATCAAAGAAAGCCGGTGGGAATATTTTCTCGAGAGCGCATAGTGTGACAAACCTATCCGATCTTGTATCTTTTCGAGATCGCAAGTGTATTCACCTTTGAGGATAATTGCCTAAAGAAATTTGCCAACTCAATGATGGCTTTTACAATGTATAGGCAACGCTTTCGAACAGCCTAAAGTGGAGTAGTTGTTGGAGCAAAATATGACTATCATGGCTCTTAAGACCCCAAATAGCTCTTTCCTCTAGATGTACACAACGAGATATGTTTGACGAGTAGCCATCGTGACTTTGACTCCCTTTAGAACTTTCAAGAATGTGTCTTTATGCTTCTTACTCATTGTGAACCGAGCCGAGGCATAATTTCTTTGCCGTATGGAAGCTTTTGTATATGCAATGGTTTCCGAATGTTCATCTCTTTTAGGTCTTTTCTTGCTTTATCATTATCTTTTGATTTCCCTGCAGCATTTCCTAACAGAGTATGTAGCACATTATCACACACATTTTTTTCAATGTGCATAACATCAAGATTATGACGAACATGATTATTTGCCCAATATGGCAACTCAAAGAAGATACTCCTCTTTTTCCAATTGTGACACAACTTAGAACCTTTCTTTTCTCCAACTTGGCTTGTTGCTTCTCACCCTCTTCTCTTTTCCTCTTTTTAATAACATCTTCTATTTTATACTCGCTTTCCATATTTTCAACTTGTTTAAGCAATTTTGTTCCAAACAATAACTTGGGCTTATCTCTCACTTCATGAGTACCATCAAAAGAGCCTTTATCCTTACGAAAAGCATGACTCCTAGGCAAGAAGCTGCCGATGACCAATATAACAATACTTGCCACCATGATCCAACCATCGTGCTTCGAGGTCTCACATTGCAACAAGGGCAAGCATATTCACCTTTAGTGCTCCATCTGCATAAACATTGCATATGCAGGAAAGTCATTTATTGTCCATAATAGTGAAGCTCGTAAAGTAAACAACTCGCTCCTTGATGCATCATAAGTTGATATACCATCTTCCCACAATTCCTTCAACTCATCAATTAACGGTTGGAGATACACATCTATCTTGTTGCCCGGCCCTTTGGGGCCTCGAGTAAGCACCGACAAGAAGAAATATGGTTGTTTCATGCATAACCAAGGTGGAAGATTGTATGGCATAAGCACAACCGCCAAGTACCGTGAGATATAGTCATTGTTCTCGAAAGGATTAAATCCGTCGATGCTAATCCCAATCTAACATTCCGAATTTCACTTGAAAATAATGGATAACGTTCATCGAATTCCTTCCACGCACGAGAGTCCGCAAGATGCCTCAAAGACACCATCGTCTATTCTTTTCGCATGCCATCTCATGAGTGTCGCGGTCTTAGATGACCAATACAACCTTTGCAACTCGCTTTAAGGGAAAATACCATACTTTCTTCATCGCTACCGCTGGGAAGTTTATTCTTGCCACTTGTTTCCGCACCTTCACCGCTACCCCCTTCTTCTTGTTGCTTATATCTAGAGGCTCCACAAATTTCACATTTAGTAAGTTTTTCGCCTTCATTTCGAAACAACATACAATGATTAATGCACGCGTCCCACGTTTTTATAACTAAAACCCAAATCCGCAGCCATCTCTGTACGCCACGATAGGAACTTGGCACTTTCGCCGACCGAGGCAATGCCCTAATGAAAATTTTTTAATAAAGAAGTAAATCCCTTATCTGGCCACTCGATAATTAGCCTTCCAAAGGCATAAGTTCTACAATAAATGAGAGTACCGTAAACTTATCACACCCTTCCCACAAGGCTTGGATCAAGCATCTCTCAAAAGTCTAAGAAACTTTGCATGGATGCATCTCGATTGTACGATTTCTTCAATTCCCGGGCCGGTTACTATCCGGCATACCCATCCCTTCATGTACCATTCGCCTCATACAATCTTTGCACGCCCAATTCAATTTCAATGCCATCTTCGCTTGTCCTATCATTATTATCATTCTTACGCGCCGAAATGTACTCTTCCCCGTGCCTAATCCAATTCTTGTAATCTTTTGAAATCCCACTTCAATACAATGTGATCTCACGGTTGCACGGTCTTTTGGTAACGATTTGCGCATTTTTTACAAGGACAATATATTTCTTTAACACCAAACGTACTTTTTTGAGAATGCAAAATCGAGAAAGTTGTCAACCCTGCACAAATACTCATTTGAAATTCGATTATCCAAATCAATCCAACTTTTGTCCATATATGACTTGACTTGATATTTTTAACGTTAAAATACAACCTATATATAAGACCGAGAGACACAAATTTTAGAATAAAAATAAACTCTAAACAAACATAATCTAAATATGTACAACTTTTGTCCAAATATAGATAATATACATTGTTGGAGCCTAGCCTATTAGTCGAACTTGGGCCCATGATATAGTATAACCCTATGACAACATTCATTCGTTCTCTCTCACAAGCCTCCCCCCCCCCCTAATTGAGAAGCTAATTTAAGGAACTAGGTTGAAATTTTTGGTCCAAACTACTAGAAAATGAGACACGCCTATATTCAAATTAGATACAATCATCAGTTGTTATATACTTACACAATTTCCATCTCAAAATGTGGCATGCATACACTTACATGATTAATGAATACTTGTGGTCCTATAAAGCTACTACTTGAATATAAAATCATTTCAAAAATAAATTGTCAAGAAACCTTTTTAATTCAACATCTAATTCCATCCACTCTTCATTAAATAATAGTCATCTTCACCCAAAAACGAAAGAACTTACAATAAAAGAGATCATATAGAAATTTGATACGAAAATATCGTTGTCGTATTTAACTCGGAAATCATATACTTGAGTTGCCTCAATACAAACCCCAAAAAAACCTAACTAGAAAATCATCAACACTAGAAACATCAAATGGTTATAGGGTTGGTTAATAACACTAACAACAATCTTCATAAAGTCCCAAAACAATCCTAAAATTGCAACAAGAGCATACAAATGTATAGAAATTGAAAATGTACAGATTCACTAGTTAGCTAGCTCAAATCTCAGTCCCAAAGTCTCCAAAGAACAATATATTTCCGTATTCGTATGTATACAAATTGAAAAAACGCAACAAGTTGAAAAATTGCAACAATCCGTATCTTCAAGTGTAATCGAGCAATCAACTAACATAAATGCAAGAATCCCCAAATGTATACCAACATAGAACAACCTGATCTTCTCATTTACTCAAGAATATAAAAATTCAACTAAGACCCACAATCACAAGAAATGTAAAGTCAAGAATCAAAATCTTACCTTAAGTGAACCGGAGCCGACCCACTTTCGATTCAATTCGTGCCCAAGCTAAGGAGAGAAAGAGAGACCGCCGAGATACGTAGATTACCGCGAAACAAAGAATCATCAAAACCACACCAAGAACACACCAAGAACAACAAAAACCAAAAGAAAACTTAGAAATTAAAAAAGTAACCAGGCAAAGCGCATACCCGATCTGCTTTTTCACGGCCACCGGCGGTAGGATTCGTGCCTCTAGTGTGGCAAGGTAGAGGAGAGAAAGAGAGACAGAGAGATAGAGAGCGCGAAACCGAATAGTGGAAATTGGGTTTCCCGGTAAGAGATTTTAATGACATTTACAAGGCGGAAATTGTACACCGCCGTAAATAATTGTATTATTTTACTGGGCGGACGCAGATCAACCGCCGATAATAAGTGGCACATATATACGGCGGCTACACGATATACCGTATATAATTGAATTATTTATTTGGGCTTATGCGGACGCCAGTATCAACCGGCCGAGTAATAAGTACCTATATACGGGCGGCTACTAATATACTCACCGTATATGTAACTTCGGGATCTCGTATACGTACATACCAAATGTACGTACATTACTTATTTACGGCGGCCTCGCCCGCCGTAT